>JANHGM010002053.1:73558-95048 GCA_024611155.1 Corythornis cristatus | reverse complement strand
GATTATAAAGATTTTTAACCTATTCTTTAAGAAGTTGAGGAAATTACATAGATATTTGGTGGTTTAAATTCACTGTCAAAGAGTCACCTAATGATGTCTGGTTTAACAGGAGCTTGATTACATTGTAACTGAATTTCAAAACAGTTGACATAACACAGAACAACATACAAAGTTTTAATGAAAACTCTCAATTTCACATGCTCTGTGAGTTGGTTAATTTGTTTAATCTTTTTTTTTTTTTTTTTTATTTTGGAAAAGGCCTTAAATGAGGCTAATTAAAGTATGCTGTCAACATGTCAGTGTAAAGCAAGAATCTCTATTTAAAAATACTCCATATACTTTGTTTACTATACTACCATATATTTACCAAGTAGGACAAAGGAGGAAGTGTAAACTTCCCTTGGTCATTTACTATGGTGAAAGCTGTAGTACAACTGGAGAAACCTGGTGATGTAGAAAAAGATTTCATGAGAGTACTTTGCCTGTAAATTGTTTTCCAACAAGCTTCACTTAACTTGTATAAGCCACCGTGCATTGATAGAACAATATGTCTACTATTGCACATTTTTAACTTATATTTCATAAAATCAGATGGGTTTAGTTGGTGATCAATAGTATTTATTAAATATTGAATGTTCCTATCTTCCTATAGGAAGTGGATAAATAAAATGCAGGTAAAATAGATAGAAAATAATACAAATTGTTTGAAAAAAAAAAATTACTACATAAATATTGAAACTATTTCTATTTTAAAACATGATTATTATTGATGTTCTTTCAATTAATTCATAAAAGCAACAATTCACAGTAAATTACCAGCTTATTTGTAACTACATCAGCATGTGTACATAGCATGTACATCCCTAAGATTAAAGTGTCTTATGCACTATAACAGCCTTCACCGTTTTGTTTTGTTTTTCTTTTTAAAAAAGAAGGAAGGTGATTGATCTTGCAGTAGAGTTCCAAAACCAGAGATTTTTATGAAAATCAGCTGCCATGTGTCTGATATCAGCTGGGGATTCTGTGTTTTCTTTCAAATACAAAGAATGTGTAGCAAACTTTCTCCTTCTCAGGCAGCTGAAAATGATGGGAATCTAGTCACTTTGATATACCATACCAGAGGACATGCCCTAATACACTAACATGCACTGAGCTATGCTTCCTCATAGTTAAGTGTACTGGAGTTATTTGCATTTTTCAGTAATCTTCAGTTATTGTAGTTGCTAACCCACTGGTACACAAATGAATTTGTTGCTTGCAGACAATCAAAATGGATGTCCTGGTTAGTGCCAGCCGAATTGCTCACGTTATTGTTGTAGTCAGATAACTCATAAATGTGTTATATGGACTAACGCAAGCAAGCATATTGCTCTTTTGCTTGCATTTTTTAGTGTTCTGGAAATTATGTATCTGTAAGTCAGAGTTTGGTGAGTGATGTGTATACATTTTTCTTGCAAATTTGCCAGATACCATCTCAATTTCAGCATCTTGAAGCCTGTCTTTTTGTTACATGTAACTCACTGAGAGGGAATTCTGGTAACAATGTCATAGGCTTTCTGACCTTTAGAAAATAATTATTTGGTAAGTTTAAACACAGTAATTCTGTTTGCTTTACAATACAGATTGAATTCAAATTTTTCTTAACTACATTTTTGAACTGTCTCTAGGCTGTGGTCTTTTACAAAGCTTTCTCAAAGCAAGGTGAATTTATACAAGAAATAAAGACACTACCATTTCTATATTCCTTTTTTTTTATTCTCCTCTATTCTTCTATTTTGTCTTAACATTTGTGCATGGTCTTGTAAAAGTGAAGCACATATTCTTCATTAAAGTTAAGAAGACGTTTTTTACTTTATTTTTCAGGAAATAAGACGTAAAATTCATTTTTATAAAGGTCACAAAAATATGTGGGGATATTATCACATATTTTTTTTAAAGGTACTCTGTACCTTTCTTTCATCTTCTTTATGCCACAGAAAGAAAGTATTTATGAGCTTTCTGTGTGCCACAGTGTCTAGTACAGCGACATGATTAATTTATCTGTGTTCACCTGTGTAATTAAACATACTTGATTCACACCTTCAATTTCCCTTCTTTTTTGCTTTTCACAAATGAAGGGGCTTTCTCCCTCTGTGGCAGGGAGGTCTTTTATTTTGAAGGTAGTTTATACATGTATGTCCAGAGATTATCTGCGTAGGTTTTCAGTGTTGTGAATGTCAGGGGCATAATTTCTTTACATCTTATGCTACATTTTATTAAAATCTTCTTTATAGGCACACTGTAAATAAATGTTTGTAGACATTTGACTATTACTATTTTTTATTTTATTTTTTTTTAGTAATCAAAGATATATTTTGCATATAAGAAACAGCATTAAGAAAAAAAAAAAAGTGGTTACTAGATCAGATTTTTTTCTTCTTCTTCTTCTGTGAAGATAAAATAATTAATTTGGTGTGAAGTACCTGAAAAGAGATATTTCTAAAACACTGATCAAAATGTAGGACAGGAAGTTTTATTTATGTATGTATGTTTGTTTGGGATGATAGTGTATCTTAGAAAGCTGCTTAACTGCTGCCCATTGCAGCTGTCCTTCCCTGAAAGATTAGGTTTCAGGAGCAGTGATGGATGTTGAATGCCTGTAGCCAGTTGTGGGGTTTGCTCTGAGGTCAGTAGTACTGATGGAGGATAGGAATTTACAGTCTTATGTCTCTACATCTAACCAGTAGCATTTCTCAAGAAAAAATAACAAACCACAACAATTCTAGGTTTGTTCAATACTGAGCTTGTGTTGCGACATAGTTCTGAAAGCTATTCATGCTAGTGAGAAAAAGATTTGTGAACAGTAAGGATAAATTTAGTCAAGAATATGCCCTTTTGTTTCACATAAATATCCAGAAATATCTACAAAATGTAAGTATAATGATGTGACTTTATTTAGAACTTCTTACACACTATTTTAAAGTATGCTAAGAAATTTGTAATTTATGCTGTTGACTTGCTATTTCAATTGTTTCAGTAACGCCTAAGGTTTTTAACAGCTTACCAAGCATGAACATACTTTTTTTACCTAAAAATAGTGTGTGTTTTTTTTTTTTTTCATGAAGAAAAGTGGGTTTCAGTAAGCTTAACCAAGGCAGAATTGATACTCAGTGATGAAAAGGTAGATATTAATCAAACAAAGATGAGACTGTATATGGGCTGTCTAACTTTCCTGAGCTCACGAAAATGAATTTTGCTGATGTTATATGGTGATGTGATAAACTGAAAAAAATGAATCTTGGTAAAGAAAGGTACACCACAAAACATACAGTTTTATCGTTAAGCTTGCAAACCCTTTTTGAGTTATTTGTATTAATTTGTACCTTTATAGTATAGGTGGATTATTCTGTCAAGCCTTAGAAGAGCTGTCCTAATAGGCTCAAAGCCATCAGTGGTGGGTGAGAAAGATTGCCTTTGACAGCAGCATTGTTTGGATGAGATCCATAGTGCCTTTGTATATTTGCTTAAATGATAGCAGGTTTTGCCTTGGATAATCCTAGCAGTGGTTAAATTCAAATATAGAGAAGAAAGCTTAATAAAACATCTGATGAACTGGTTCATAGTATCTCAGAAATTAGGGAGCAAGAAGCATTTTGGTGAAGAGAAAAATTATACAACAATCATTACTTTTGAACAGTTTTGCATCAGGGAAATGGCATTTTGCCAAATGCCTGTGTATTCTACTTATTGGCAGCATGCCATCAACTGTATTTGGAAAACTTTCTTTGCTTAACTAATAAATATTCAGTATTTACCAATTAATTTTACTGTAAATAACAGATGGATTCTGTGATTAGGTTGTTGTGTTGTTGGTTTTTTTTTTTTCTTGTTGGTTTTGTTTGTTTGTTGGGGTTTTGTTTTGTGGTTTTTTTTGGTCATTCTTAGCCTATTTAATGAAATATTGAGTTTGGTAAATTAAGTGCTTCAATGATCTGTTCTTGATGAATGTAATTTTCTGAAGAGTGAAATTGTTTTGCATATATTGTTTGATGATTTGTATATATTTTTTTAAATTATTTTCACTTGACATGAGAAGCCTTGAATTTTTCCATTATTCATAGCATGTGAAAAAGAAAGTATACCATTAACAGAGAAATATTTTAGTTGGTATTAATAATACTCTAATGCATTTTAGTTTTTTGTTGTTGTTGTTGTTGTTATTAAAGGGAAATGTCTAATCATTTTTTAATTTTTTTGTCACTGAGTCAAATATGTAGGATTTACACGTTACTCTTCTCAGATTTTTAAAAGCTGTCTTAAGTGGTCACATGAAATTTCAGCATACTGACTAGATGAAAATTTTAAATATATCAAGGGCAGTAGATAATGAAGCAAGCATTGTAGTTTGTAGTGCTAACAGGTGGCAGTGAATGCTTGTAGGAACTATTATACTTCCGTAAGAGTTGTAGCATTTCTTGTGTTTAATTTTGCATTATTACAGTGGCTCTGGAAAAGCAAAACAAAACAAAACTACAAACCATCAAAAATAAGGATTCAAACTTTAGCAGTAGTATTTGTTAGTTTGGAAAATTCTAGACATTTTTGTGCTGAAGAGTATAAATACTGCATATACATTCTCCAGCTGTTTGGCTGTAGTTGATGGAATAGATATATGTTGTTCTTGTCACTGTAATCCCTGAAAGGACACTTATTAGGACTGTATCCCTGGCTGATTTACTTATAGGATTGCCTTATTATTCTAGTGCACAAGAGTAACCTTATTCCAGAGGTATTAGAAAGCATAAGAATAAATACTGGACTTCTTGGAGATGTGGAATTCTCTATCTTTGAGTAATTCTGATTTAAAATCTCAACCAGTCTTTCTACTCTTTAGGGGGGAGTATATAACTTGTGAAAGGGGTAGTGGCCTTAAAACTGTTGCTTCATCTCTGCATTTTTTTTTCAGTAGTCCAGTTTAGAGAGAGATTAAGAAACAAAAATGAAAATAGACAGTGAGTTATAGGTAGAAGAAAGGTGTGATGACATTTTTTTACCATGATGATGAATGAGTTATTAGAAATACTCATATAGTACAGTCCTTAGCATATGTATTCTCTTAATAGATACATTCTTAAACTGTGTTACTGGTAGGCAAGCTTCATGTTCACCTTTTTTTTGTTGTTATTGGAAGGAGGTAAAGAGATTTACAGTTTGATGTGAAATTTTTGCTTTCCTGTGTTAACTTCATGACACAGGTGCCTGTCAGAAAATTTGGCAGAGATATTTTCTGCAGCTTGTGCTTGTTGCTCAGATAATGGTTTTAATATCTGTTTCATATTTAATGAGAAAGAACACTTGAGAAAAATGAAGAGCTGTGAGGTGGGAGGAAACCTGAATTTGCCCACTTGAAAGTGTGAAGAGTGGAGTTTTGCAACCACAGAAGTTTACTATTAAAGCAAAACTGCCACAGGATCAGTGATTATTTGACTACTGTGACTGGGGATGGCCCTTCCCTGCCTCATGTTTCTCACATTGTGTTCCTGGTTTTGCACTGCTGTAAATATTTCATCTGGAAATCTGCCCTCTGTACGAAAACTAGCAGTTAGCAAATGAATAAGAAATTTGTGTTCCTGAGGAAATACTGCTTCATTCCAGCTCTTCCTGTACATCACACTGTCTTGAATGACTCTAGGTATCCTTTAGAGGTAACTCTCAGTAGTAGTTTTTGCTTCTCATTGTTAGATCACATCTAACATTGTGAACTCTCAAAAAGTATTAGATAATATTAGATGCTCTATTTGTTATGTTATAGAAATCTCCTCTGAATCCTATTGTCATTAGCATCTCAAAGGAACTTTTAATGTTTTTTGTATCTTCTGCTAAGTATTCTGGGCTTGTCCTTTATGCAGCAATCTCCAGCTTGAATATGTATAGATACCTAGAAAGCAGTCTTTCAATATAGGCTTTTCTATCCATTGGTGTGCTGAAGATATCATGTGTATCTTTTACACCTGCTGCCTTTGTGGAGGTACTTACTGGGCTATCTATGGTGTTGTGCTTTGTGTTTGTTTGTTTTGTTTGTTTGTTTGTTTTTGTGTTTAGTTTTTGTTGCTTTTAAGTTCTGTGCTTTCTTTTATGTCTTGGGTAGAATATAACACCATGTTTTGGTTTTCTATGAAATCTTTACTTTCTCAAACAGTTCTCATTTTTCACATCTGGAGTGCCTCTACATTAAAAGAAGAAACACAGTAAGAGAAATAGACCTGCTTGACATCTTCTGCTAGCTTGTGTTTGGAGAATGGCCTATGTGTAAAAACAGTGTAATATATCACTCTAGTGCTGTTTTGGTGGTTTTGTCTCTAGAAGAAGAGGTAGCAAATTTAGATTGAACTCTGGGTGCTGTCTGTTTTCTCTGTGTGTATCCTTCTATTTAAGTCTTTTTGTTATTCAACTGAATACAATTACTTAAATCCCATCTGTGTCAAAATGAGTCGATTTTTATTGAGAAACAATCCCATCATTTTTTTTCTCACAGATTTTCTCACAGGTAAAATTTTGCAAATGTATATTCTGGTGAGAAACTGCAGGAGTATATGTTGCCAAGCTTTCAAGCTTCCTTCAATGCCAGGTTCTCCAAGTATAGTAAGAACTAGAAATTTTTCTTAAGAACATAAAGCTGCTGTGTTAAATGTATTGAATCATTAAATTTAATTAATAGACATAATTTGTCAGACATTGTCACATTTACTATACTTTTCTTAGTATGCTGTATTACACCATGTTTAATGTGTTTGGAACGTTAAGGCAGGTTCTCACTGTGCTTTTTTTCACTAATGTAGTTATTATTTCACCTGCTGAGTTTCTAAGGTATTATTAGTGGTTAACAATGGCTGCTTTTCTTGACTTATATATATACATACACATACAACAATAATCAGGATTTCCCCTAGCTTTTGTATTTATAAGTTTTGTCTCTGTTAATGTAGAGTAGATGACTTCTCCGGTCAGAGATACGGTTGTACTACTAGATTTCTCATGTTGCCTAGACTTGCATATATTTAATAATTTAGTATCTGCTGATGGGAGCTAGGGGTATAAAGTTTCACTATTGGCGATGAAGCCATAGAAGCTGAGGATGTGTGTTTTGCTGCGAGTATCATAACTATACACCCTTGATATAGATGTTTAATTGTGATTTTGCTTGCCCTTTTTAATTGTTTGAAGTTAATACTGAAGATGTGTAGCTTGTCTGAATTTGTGCAAACAGCAAAGCCTTTTTCAGAGTTAGATTTTTCACTATTGAGACATGTCTTTCAATACTTGCAAGTTTTCAGAGTCCTGTTCTTATAATTTTTCAGAAATTGATCTCACTGAGACTTTCAGAATATGTTGCACATCTCATCAGTGTTTTGTTTGCTTTCTGTTTGCAAATAGCTCAGTTATTTGACAGATTAATATTTTGATCTAGCAATGCTTTGTTTCCTGATCTTGTTTGGTTTGTGGGGTGGTTTTTTTTGTTTTGTTTTTGGGGGTTTTTTTTGGTTGGTTTTTTTTTTTTTAATTTTGCCTTTAAACTTGCTGAAATGAACAACACACTCAGATTTTCTTGTCTGTAGTTTTCCTATAAATTTTGCTATAATTCTGATGATTTTTCTGTTTTTCTTAATGTTGTGTAGACTGGGAAAAAGCCGTGAGGACCACCTCAAATAATTCTTCCTTACATGTTCCCTTGAAGATATCAGAGTACCTCTTAGAAAACCCAATGACTTCCTTCAAAGGACTGTGAAAATATTATTTATGTTCAGCATCTCCCTTTCAGATTTTGACTGAAAATAATAAGGCAGTTTTCTGATGTTTCTTAGTCTAAAGTATAGGTGAAGCTTATCCTTCAGAAGTCTTGACACTACGCTGTACTTGAACTATAGATTTCATGGGTATTTTACTAATTGTAAGACATGCCTATATTAAAAGTTACAGCTATGTGAGATGGCTTATTCTGTGACTGGTAATCAAATAACTGATAATTGAATTAGCATCAGTGGAGTGAGTTCATGTTTGATTGCTTGGATAACAAGAAGGAATTACTTCAAACTCTTAAGATGGGCAGAATCTTAGATCTCAAGTGGAATAAATAACATATCAGATAATTTTATAACTCTATGGTTCTTATTGAAGTGTCTATATATGAAGCTGATGGTGACTTGTCATGATCAGATATTAGGACACGTGGCAATTTTTATGAAAGGTTTAAAGGTGAACCCCAAATGGTGAAATTAAGACACAAACGAGGTCAGATGCCACATGCATGATGAATTTTTATTAGAGTAGCATAGCAAAGTTTCTAAAGCAGACAGGACAGGGAGAAAACTAGAAACAGAAAAGAAAGGAGAAAGTAGAAGACAACAAGTGATAGAATAGTCACCACCACGGTCCAGATGATGATGTCAGTGAGGCAGAGAGCTTCTTTCCCAGGAAAATGTTTTTTTTCCCCTATATAGTGTCCCCGATCTTTTACATGGTTCTTGCCCACTACACCCCCACGTCTCTCCCTATGCAGATGAGAAATTCCTTCCACTTTCTCTGTACTCTTCCAAGAGATAAGAAAGAGGGGTATAGGGTAGATAACACAGTCCTTTGTTTTGCTAATTGGTGAGATCAGACATTGTAAATTGGGGGATTAAGGTAACAGACACCTCAGGCTAATTTATTGCAGGAGGACCGGTCTTCATGAAATATCAGGGACACTTCACTCCCAGCGTCAGCTGCAGACCTCCCGCAACTCCAATCTCAGTCACACATCTCAGCAGAGGGTGGGGTGGGGGTTTCAAGACAAACAACAGATATCCTGAGTCTCAACTTCTTGGGTTGTTTGAGACAAACACTACTATGCCCTGAATGTCACATGTCTATAATATATTCTTTTGTATTGTTGGTTTTTAGGCACAAATAGTTTTAAAGCTGCATTTTTAGGATTTCTCAGAGGTACAAAGGAATTGTACACTTGTGCATCACACTGCTCAGACAGGGAGATTACAGATATCTGTAGAATGATAAAAACTGGTCTAGTCAGAAGTACTTCACAAAAATCTTCTTATTTTTTATGCCATTATACATAAAAGAGTGCAGGCATCTTCTGCACTTTGCACTGTAAAATTTAGTTCTCGGTTTACGTAGATTTGTGTCATTGCCTAATAGAGTATGACAAACAGAAAAAAAACAAAATCTGTTTGTAAAACACTAATTTTCACTCTTCCCTCTTATCCTTTACTAATTATCTGGAAATAGAAGGATATCATTGAATAAAAAAATCTTTATAAATTTATAGCTGATAGGAAAAGAACTGTAGGTGCCTAGATTCATGTAAACAGATCCCTGAAATGTCTAAAAATATGCAACATTCATGGCTGCTGTTAATGTTAAACATGACAAATCAGAGAGAAAATATGTTTTTCATGTGTTGGGAAGAAAATTTTCTGTTGCAGATTAAAAAAGTCCTATTTTAAAATCATCTTCATTGTGGAAGGACAGCTCTTGTGCATAAGCACTTGTGTGCTGCATATGCCTCACTTTATTCATGCTTGTACTCCCACAGTGTAAAATGGATTTAATCACACATCGAGTTAGTAGGAGCTGGTTCTTTGTCCTGTCATTCTCAGTAGTAAAAGTGTAGTGTAAATATATTAAAACATATAAATGAAAATGTAAGCAAGGACAGAAAGGATGAAAAAAAAAGTGCTTCATTTAAGGTAGAATTCAGTGGAGAAGTTAGGCTCACTAGTACCCAAAACCATGTACCTATGTAACTTCACCACTGTATAACATCACTGAAATCCTTGAGAGTGTATGTACATTCAAGAATAAGCATATGTGTGGCTTTAAAATAAGTATGCACACTAAAATGTTGGGTTTTGTTTTGTTTTTTGGTGGTTTGTTTTTTTTTTTTTACATTTGGATACTTAATGGAGGGAAAGGAAGTACAAAAGCTCATTTCTGCTTTATTTTTTACCTTTTTCTTCAGAATGTTCAAATCAGTATTATTAACAGAGCTGACAAGGGATGGAATAGCTTACCTCTTTCCTTGGTTTATGGAAAAAAATGAAGTAATATACTACTACTTCTATTTAATATTGTTTCGTTTTCTTTTCAGTTTTCATACAGAGCAAGCAAAGCATCTGCAAATGGCTACTGAAATGTGAAATAAGACATAGACTGTATTTCCAACTGTGTGTGTTATGAAACACAGTCATTTGACTATAGGAATCACTCTGTTTTATTAACTGTGATCACATCAGTTCATTAGCACACTTTTTAAAAATCTTAGGTGACATGGGAGCACTGCACGGCAGGCATCACTCTGTCAGAAGTTTTAGTCTTCTACCAAATGACAATGAAGAGCTCAAATTCTGAATCCACTCAAAAGCCAGGAGATTCTTCTGCTTGATTCATACTCACTGATAATTTCTAGAAGATCCTTTTCAATATTTATCCAAGTATCATATTAGATCAGTGCAAATACTCAAGTAAAATTCCATACACAGTAATTTATCAGTTGATGATTAAACATTCTAGCAGAAGAGTAATCAGATGACTTTCTGTACATGTGATAAAACCTAATATTAATAAATCGCAGATACAGTGATTTGAGACAAACAAGCCAAATAAAGATAGAGCCAGGGAAGTGTTTCTTGGAACTGTGAGCCTGAGATTACTCTTGCTATGTGAGAATAAAAACTGTCATGGAATAAATGTTTTTCTGCCTTATTTTATAAGACAGAGAAGTTGTTCTGTATGAAACTATGTGTGTTCTTTTGTGTGGGTTTTTTGGTGTTTTTAATGTTTTGTTTTTTTTTTTACACAATACATTTTTAAAGCAGTATTTTTTTGTACTTAGTCTGTATCAATATTTTCTATCAGTCATAATTTTGATATCCTTTTGGTGTGTGCAGTTGCAGCACACGTGATTAGATCATCCTTCAACCCTGGAAGAATGTGCTAAGTGGGAACTGGAATCATGGATAGCATTCAAATTCAAATAAAAAGTAAAATTGAAATGGAAGTATAAACTAAAATCTTAAAGGCCTAATTTTGTGTTCTGTTGAAATCAGTGGGAATTAGCACACAGTAGTGTATGGAATATTAAATGTAAAACAATATGGACTCTTTATGGTCTGTGGTCTTCTAGTAAAATAGACATATATGGAATGCAAATGTTTGTGTAAATTTTCCATTTTATATGCCTTTTAGCCTTTAGATTGTATAGGCTGCTATTCCAACATATTTTACTTGCAGTCATAATCAATTTTCTTTTAATCTTATACCTCATAACCTGTTTTACCTGTAATTTTCACACTGTTGTTATTTGTGTAAAAAAACATGTTAGCTTTAGCTGCCATTGGCCTTGTGTTTGACATCTTTTTTTGTTTCTCTGCTTTTATGACTGTAAAAATATGCTGTTCCCTGCAGTCAGATTTTGTCAAGGTCTAGAAGGATTTTTCTCAAAGCAGTTACATGTTCAGGTAAATTTAAGTCACTCTAAGAGCTTTGGGGATTACTGGATCAATGCACATTGTTTTACATAACATTTTCATTGCTGTATATTGAAATAATTTTAGGAGTTGTATTACAAGGTACCAGCATGACTTTGCTAAGTGTGTGTGTTTGTTTTTTTATTTTTATTCCCTAACTGCTGTTTGAATTCAGTGTGCATTATAGCTCTCTGAAGACCAAAAATGCTTTACATTATTGCATTTTATCTGTCATGCTGTTTGAATGATTTTACTGGACACTAGTAAAGTAGGAAATTGATACAAGTAAATTACAACTTGTATCTATTTCTTCTGTCAAAAAAACACTAAAGGAAGAACAGAATATGGCTTCTATAATACATAGTATTTTAGAAGGCAATTTTTGCCAAATTAGTATATGTAAATTGTCCTTTCTATGTAACTTTCTCTGTAGGATTGAGATGTTTACAGCCACAGTTGACTCATAAAAATAATGTAGAATTGAGCCACATAGATTCATATCTTCAAATTGATAAATTATTTTCCCCTAGGAAGTGAAAAGCATTATTAATATTACAAAACAAATGGATTTCTTTTCTTTATAGTCCTGAGGTCTCATGCATGCATACACACGTACACATAGACAAGTGCATACAGACATAAATAATGAGAATTTAATGGTCATTTGTGAGATTGCATGCATTTGATTTTGTTGCTGTTCCTGAACACCATAAACTGTTGATATTTGGAAGTTTTGTTGATTTTTTTTTTTAATTAATGGGCTTTAAAAAATGCTGACATTTTTCAACTGTTCTCATCTATATTTACAACATTCTCTTATAGGTTACTGATTATTCTACTTTTGTCACCATTATATGATGAATGATGCTGTTATTGCTCTTCTTCATTAACTACTTCTTTCCCTGCTTTACTCATAGGTTTTAATACCAGCAATTATATTTGCTTTCTGGTATCATTAGACCTAACTGACAACAGTGTCTTGGTAACTGTATGTGTGATCTTGTATAAGAGGAGAGTTGGCAATGGAAATATTTGGCTGGTGCTACTGTAACCCTTTATGAGCATGCAAGCTCACTGAGGAACTGCCCAATGTACTATGCATGAGAGGTATTATTATTATCTATGCAAGTAGTTAGATTCAAATAGTTTTAATTGTATGATTTCTATATTTAGGTAGACTGAGTAACCATGTGGATTTTAGGCACTCTATCTGCCCAGTATAAGAAACTTTACAGTTCCCTTCCTGCAGCAAGGGGCAGTTTAGACAGTTACAAAGTTAAATTGGTTAGGGGGAAAAACATACCTTTTTATATTTAGTTTCTTTAGTGAGACACTGTTTCTGTAGGGGGTAGTTATTACTGACTGTGACTTAAATCTTACTTGTTCTGATTCTGGACTGAACATTTTTGATGCTTAAATTACTTGTTTGAAATTACAGGAATTAAAACTAGATTTCATAGTGAAGCACTAATGATTTTAAACAGGTGTTCCCTAAATGATGTGACACTTCAAAATGTGACATGTGACACTGTGGTTTCTCAGAAAATACTTTTCCATCTCTGAATTCCATTACTAGTGGGATAGAAATTTGTCAGGTGTTATCTTTTTAAAAAATTTTTCTTTCTGACTTCTTGTATATGGATTTTTAACATTTTTTTAAGCATTTGAGTGTTTTCCTCATAACATTTAATTACTATGTCTCATTTTATTTAGTTATAAAACAAATTCGTCACAAGTGACTGCCTTTTTTTTATAACAAGGTGAAGTATAAATTCACTTGGATTTTACACTATCAGACAAAATTTTGAAATACTTTTTGAGCAAGCTGCTCCAGATCAGTTTGTTCTGCTCCAGATCAGTTTGTTCTTTTTTTTTTTCCCTTCTTTTTTTTTTTTTTTTTTTTGTCTTGGTTAAAGCAAAATTTTATCTTGCAGAATACATGATGAGTGGATGAAGTACTCTGATGACAAGTCAAACATTGTCCCTTTATGGTCATCCTAATTCAATTTCACTGAGGAAATAACATAAATTGCAGGAAAACATCCTGAGAAGATGTTTACTTTTAAGATTATTAGTAAATGTCATATGATAATTCTAAAACTTAGTTTCTCACTTCTGTTCTGTTTAAGTGGTTATAAAACAGTGTGAGGATATGCTTCTTTACTGTTACAGTCAGCCTTCAGTCGTAGAATGCCTTGGGTTGATAGGGTCCACTAAAGTAATCTGATCCAACCACCCTGTAGTAAGTAGGGACTTATCAATAAGATCAGGTAGCTCAGAGGCCCATCAAGCCTGATCCTGAATGTGTACAGGGATGGGACCTCCACCACCTCCCTGGTCAACTTGTTCCAGTGTCCACCAGACTCACAGTAAAGAACTTCTTTCTAATGTCTAACTTAACTCGACCCTTCTTTAGTTTAAAACCACTGCCACTCATTCTATCAATACATGCCCTTGTAAACAGTACCTCTCCAGCGTTCTCTTAGTTCCCCTTCAGGTACATGAAGGTTTCCTCAGTGCCTTCTTTTCTTTAGGCTGAATAAACCCAACTCCCTCAGTGTGTGTTCTTAGGAGAGGTGTTTCTGCCCTCTATCTTTTTTGTGGCCCTCCTCTGGACCCACTTTATCAGGTCCATGCCCTTCCTGTCTGAGGGCTCCAGAGCTGGATGCAGTCCTCCAGGTGAGGTCTGACCAGAGCAGATCAGAGTGGCTGAATCTCCTCTTTTGATTTGCTGGCCACAATTCTTTTCATGCAGCTCAGGATGAAACTGACTTTCTGGGCTTCAAGTGCTCATTGTTGGCTCATGTCAAGTTTCTCATCCACGAGTACTTCCAAGTCCTTTTCCACAGGGCTCCTTTATATCACACACCCTGTACTGATAATGACGATTGTTCTGACCCAGGTGCAGGAGCTTGCACTTGGTCTTGTTGAACCTCAGCCTTCTCCTATCTGTTGTTTCCAGCTTGTCATTATTTCTCATTGTGGGTGGTACATTTTACTTTGTCTTCCTTTTCTCATTGATGTACCTGTAGAATTCCATCTTGATCTTCTTTGTTTCCCTTGAAAAGTTCAGCTCTAGACATGGCCTTCCTGACCTCATCCCTATACAATCAGGCAGCATCTCTGTATTCTTCCCAAGATACCCATCACTGCTTCTACTGTCTGTGCAGCTCCTTCTTGCCTTTTAGTTTGACCAGCAGGACTCAACTCAGCCATGCTGGTCTCTTCCCTTCATTGCTTGATTTCTTACACCTGGGGACAAAGACCTCTTGTGCTCTGTGGAAGATGTTTTTAAATATCTTAATTATATACTGGGTCTTCTTGGCTTCCTTATCCTGTACACCATTTCCCAGAGTATACTATTGACTAACTCTTTGAACAGCTTGAATTTTTATTTCCTGAAATTCAGGGTCTGGCCTCTACATCTTATTTGACTGGTGTCCATTAGTACTGCGAATTCTACCAGAGCACAATCACTACAGCTCAGGCTGCCTCCAATTTTAAGATCCCTGATGACCTTGCCTGCACTGGTGACCAACAGATCCAGTATTG
Organism: Corythornis cristatus; assembly: GCA_024611155.1. NCBI lineage: Eukaryota > Metazoa > Chordata > Aves > Coraciiformes > Alcedinidae > Corythornis > Corythornis cristatus. The sequence continues at coordinate 79,992 of JANHGM010002053.1, read as the reverse complement.
CATCCCCTCAGGTAGGTGCATCTATTTCTTGTCCTACGAAGTTATCTCCAAGACACTCGAGGAGCCTCCTGGATTGCCTACAGCTTGTTGTGATACTTTTCCATCAGATGTTGGGAAGGTTGAAGTCCCTCAGCAGGATGGGAGCCTGTGAGCTTGATGCCTCCTGTAGCTGGAGTAAGAATGCTTAAATCAGCAGGCTCCTCTTGATCAAGTAGCTTGAAGTAGACTCCGACCTCAGACTTCCCCTTGTTGCTTTGATCTTTAATTCCTATCCATAAGCTTTCAATTTGCTTGTAGCTATTCTTTAGGGATGTATCTTCACACTGTATCCATTTCTTAGCATGGAAGGCAACAACTCCACCCCTCCTTCCCCTCCTGTCCCTTCTTAAGAGCTTGTAGCCATCAATAGCCACACTCCAGTAGTAGGATTCATCCCACCAAGTTGCAGTAATGGCCATTATGTCATAGTCTCCCAGCAGCACAGTAGTTTCCAGCTTCTCCTGTTTGTTGACCATACTACGTGCATTTGTACAGAGGCACTTCAGCCGGGCTGTCGGCTGTCTTACCTTCTTAGAGAAACACCCTTAATTCCCTTAAGATGTTTCCCTGATGTTTCTCTGTTGGTTCCAACTACTTCAGGAGCCCCTGGCTCATCTCCATGAGACTTCGGATGTGCTGCTGTGTCATGAGCATGCCTCACGGCAACAGGTTGAAGACCCTTACTAGCTTTTCATCCCACTAATGCTGGTGTGTAAGTCTGATATTATTCCCTTCCCTCTTGACATCTAGTTTGTTATTTGCATGGGTGTTAAAAGCAGAATTTACTTGGATATAATAAATCTATATGAGTGGCTGATAGATCTGACATGAACCAGATATTGCACAGGTGTAGTTGTTGATTCACAGAATTCACAGTACTTTGCCTTGTAAGTCTGACCAGTTGTATAGCTTCAGCTCTCCTAAGAGATTTCCAGTAATGTACCAAATTGAACATATATTATTGCAGAAACATATTCATTAGCAGTAATTGAAAGATGAGGTAAGAAAATGCACAGCAATGTTCAAGTTTGAACTCATGTTTACCAAAATGAAATTCTTACATCTGTGTTGAGCTTTACAGCCCTTTTAAAAATTTATATGCTTTTTAACTTTTTATATGAATGATAGAGCAACTTTTGTGAGGAATATGCTGTTTTCTGTATTGTTCTGATAACAACCTGTTTGTATGGCAATATTTGAATAATTTAAATAATAATTCAGATGATAATCTGGGCCTGAAATCTTTGAATAAATACTTTTTACGAAATAGGAAACTACTACTTTTGAACTACTACTACTACTACTACTACTGCTACTACTTTGAATAAATGTTATTTTCACCTACAAAATTGATTACATAGTGATCTATTTTCAGTATATGACTTGCAGTCCTCCCATTGCTAATCTAGAGCAGTAAGTTCTGTATATTTGAAATCTTGCATATTAATTAATATCTCTTGACAGTTATTCTACTTTTTTTTTAGTGGTAGAATAAATCTAACTTCTCATACAAAGGATGTTGTGACAGTCCCAAACGATATTTAATTAGGCATCAGCATGCAGCATAAGATGGCATGTTTTCATGAAGCATGATTATCACTGTTTATGTTTTTTTTTCTTTAATGAGCAGTAAATTAATTAAAATAAGTGAATAAGATTCCTCTAAATAAACAAAAATATAAATACAGCAAATATGGGTAACCCTTTAAACATTGTTATAAAATATACATTGTACTTTTAGCATGCTGTCTTTCACATGCAGTCTGGTAAAACACAATGATGTTTAATGGTTATTAACCTAAAATCTGTCTATTAATTAGTGTAATGCCACTATGTTAAATGTAAGATTTACTGCAGATTCTTTAGGTGACCTGGTATGCTTGCATATTGATAGGCTGAGGTAGTTTGTACTAGTTTGTAGTACTTAGTTTGGAGTCATTATTCCCATGGCTGTTCTATGACTGACTTCTCTGTTGCCAGTGCCAAACAGCTATCATGATATTTTCTATAAAGTTATGATGCGTAAATTTGACCACTTGAAGTCTGATATAGACTATTAATGTAGCTACCATAGCTCATTAAAAACACTACCAAATCTTCAGTGGTCTATGCTGCTTACAGATGACTTTGATCTAGAGACCTACATGTTAAAGCCCCCATATCTCATTAACATTCCTAAAACATCTTGCTCTCATTAAAAAATGACTATAAATTAGGGAGAACATTACAGTTTATATGTGATTTAGAGAAAGTTTAGTGGGTGACTGAAGAGAACTAGCAGCAAAAGGGCTATATGTTAACCATAAATCACAGCCTTGCGAAGAAAGAAGCTAAAGTTGTATAAAGGATGAAAAAAAGTAGATTAAAGGATTACCTAGGGAGGTTATTGTAGGGAAGGAAGAGCTGGTCCATGAATAGCCTGAAAAGAAAGAGACATTTTAAAATTAATTCTGAGCTAAAGTAGAAGAGATATTCACAGTGTTGATAGATTCTTCTTTAGATAAAAATTTCTTGTATATTATGCTAGGAAGTAAAAAAGACTACTTAGGTTATAAACAAGAAATTCCCATGATAACTTGAGTCTGTTACTTCTCAGAAGGCCTGAAATACAGACCATTTGTCCAGGCACCCTAATGTTCCTAATGTGCATGAGTTTTAAGGAAATCGAAAGTTTGCACTGTTTGCCACTCTGCTGCAATGAAGAGAAACCTCATGAAGCAAATATGAGTTGCTATCTTCTGACAGTTTTAGTGGAGCTTGCTGCTTTTGCCCAGACAAGTCACATGCCTCTCATGATGGAAACTTTTAGATATTTTGCAGTTAGTGTATTTGATAGTAAATGCAAACATTGATTTTTTCTTAGATATTATCCTAAATGGACTTTAAAAAAACCCAAAAACAACAACAACAACAAAATCCAAAAATATATCCCAAAGCAAGGATATTTGGAGTATTATTTTGGTGCTTTCTATAGTGTATTGTAATTTTGTCTTCTTTAACTATGTTGACTTCTCTCAAGCTAATTTTGGAAATTAAATTTTTATGTTTCACCAGAAGTTTATGACATGAACTAGAGTCTATAAAGATGATGAACCTTTCTAAAACTTTCAACTAATGAAGGAATATCATATTTGCCTCATGATGATTCTTCTACTATACTATCCCTAGCTTATTTGCCAGTTCTGTAATTATTAACTGGAAATATCATACTTGAATATTTGAAATTAATTACAGTGATATATCTGCTATATCCAAAGTACTGTGGTTTCTTTTCTGTCCTTAGAAAGTAAAACAACAGTGACAGCCAGACCTTTTCAAATTAGTTCTCATGGAGTTTTCAATAAATAAACAAAAGGGGTTTTTCTATGAATCACTACAGATTGTCTTAAAATGAAAATTCTCTGTGGACTAGATTGTGCCTGTAAAGCTTAGTGGTCAGGGACTGGGCAATGGTGAGCCAGCTCTGCTTCAAGGAGAGTTAGGGACATAGCCAATAAGATTAATTGTAGCAGAAGTGCTATGGACTAGTCTAGACAAATTAGAAATCAGATAGCAAACACATAACAGCATTTTGATACTGGCCTTTGCCCTCTGGGGAGGGATACCTCTATTTGTACTGTCATCACTGCACGACACAAACATAAGAAATGAGTGTTTCATATTCCTACTACACTTTGAGTATGGTAACATTTTCTTTGAGACAGGATGAAAAGCTGAGAATTAAGTTTTTATGAACTTGTGCCCTTGAAAACAAGCTGTCTTTTTTTAGTTTTTAAGAAAAAACCCCAAACATTCAGAAGTCTAAGACTTTTCTGAATGTGCTTTTGATAAACTGTATATTATTCAGAGTGAAGCATAACTCCCAGAGAACATACGTTATATAAGAATTGTTTGGACACATTGTGAATTTTATTATGTAATTAATGTTTTATTTGTTTGTTTGTTTTTGTGTTGGTTTTATTTTTTTTAATATAAAAGAGTTAAAAATATTTGTAATTTTCTGTTCAGTAACACTCTTCTGGGAGTTTTGCTTAAATATATTCAAATTGGTTTTGTTTTGATGTCCTTGTGCTCTTACACTGCTCTTTTTCAACTAAGCCTTAATTCTAAATGATCACTATATGTAACAGAAAACTTGTTTCCTTTAGAAGACCAATTATCTTTGCAGTGCACTTTGCCTCTATCACAGGACAAATCCGTAACTGAACCATCTATCATTTTGTTTTGCCCTTCTGTTGTAGTGTTACTGCTGTCTGAACCTACCAAGAGCACAAAATAGAAATGTACTATTATTACCAGTGTTATTATTAACATTATATGTATTAATTATTAACATGCCTAAAGGTATTGTACTAGATATTACAGGAACATATACATTTTCAAAAAGCCTCATTCTGTGCAGTTTTAGGCCTATTATTTTAAGTGGATCTTATTCAGATTCAGTTTGCTGTTCTTTAATTGGACAAGTTTAACACAGTCTTCTCAATGAAATATATTGAGTAGATACTTCTAAAAAATAATACAGTGATAAGAATTGTGTCATAGGTACCTAAATATATTACCTTTTAATTGTTCAGGCCATTGAAACTTAAAACATAATAATTTTTTCAGTGTAATTTCTGCAAATATCCTGTAGGTGAAGATGCTTAAATTCTTAAAAGGCAAAGTAATAAATAATCTTTGAATTTTAATACTTTATATTTCTAAAGCCTTTGTAGAAAAACAAAGTCTTTTGTGCTATTTGCATACACTATACAATGCTTTTGTTGCTGTCTCTTTTCAGTGGGTAGGAAGTTATACGAAGTGAATGCAAACTGCTGCTTCTAAAGGGGAGAATTCAGCTATTTAGGATTTCCTAGGAGAAATTCCAAACACTCAAATTGAGGGCTCTATAAATAAAAAATCTCGGTAGTAATTGAAGGCTCTGGTTGTATTGTGAAGTTCTTTACAAAAATATATCTGTATCTTCTCCTTTTTTGTTCTAATTTTCACATACAGAATCACACACAGAATGTTAGGGGTTGGAAGGGATCTAGAAAGATCATCTAGTCCAACACCACTGCCAAAGCAGGATCACCTAGACTTGGATTGGATGACACTGAGAAAAGTCTGGCTCCATCCTCCCTACACTCACCTTTAACATATTAAAAGACATTGCTGAGGTCCTCCTTCAGTCTACTCCAGGCTAAAGAGCCCCAGACTCTCAGTCTCTCCTCATAATGGAGATGTTCCACTCCCTTAAAAATCTTAAGCCCTGTGCTGAACTCTCTCCAGTAAATCTCTGTCTTTTCTGAATTGAGGGGACAAAAACTGCACACAATACTCGAGGTGGAGCCTCAAGAACGCAGAGTAGAGCGGGGAGAAGAACCTCCCATGACTTGCTGGCAACACTCTTCTTAACGCATCCCAGGATGTCATTGGCCCTCTTGGCCAATGCAAGGGCGCATTGTTGGCTCATGGCCATCCCCCTGGCCACCAGGCCCTCCAGGTCCTTTTCTCCAGAGCTGTTCTCCAAAAGTTCAGACCCCAGCCTGTACTGATACATGGGGTTGTTCTTCCCGAGATGCAGCACCTTACACTTGCTCTTGTTAAATTGCATTGAATTTCTCCCTGCCCAGCCCTCCAGTCTGTCCAGGTCTCTCTGGATGGCAACACAGCCTGCTGCTGCGTCAGCCACTCCTGTCAGTTTGGTATCATCACCAAACTTGCTGAGGGTGCACTCTATCCCTTCATCCAGGTCATTGATGAATATATTGAATAATACTGGACCGAGTACTAACCCTTGGGGAATGCCACTAGACACAGGTCTCCAGTCAGACTCGCCTCCACTGACAACAACTCTCTGGGCTCTGTCCTTTAGCCAGTTCCCAATCCACCTCACTGCACAATCACTCAATCTACACTTAAGCTTGTCTGTGAAGATCCCATGGGAGACCATATCGAAAGCCTTGATGAAGTCAAGGAATACCACATCCACTGCCCTCATACATGTATTAAATACTCTGTCTTCTGTATATCAAAGATTGGGTGTCCATATATGGGTAAAGGAGTCGAATAGCTGCAAATATGGGAAACAAACAAATGGTAAAATTTTGCATCATTTTTTTATTTCAGTGCTTAATTTTTCTTAACTGTGAAGTTGGGATGTGATGGAAATGGGAGTGCCTTTGAAATGGATGAGACCTGCAGATTTAAGTTGTTGTTTGATAACATTAAAATGTATAATAAATTCTTCTAACAGTAATTTCAGGAGTCCTGGCAAGCGTCTGAGCTTTTGCCTTTTAAGATGTAGTAACACTCTCGGAAAGGTTCTTATCGTCTCTTCATAGATTCATAGATATTAGGGGTTGGAAGGGACCTAGAAGATCATCTAGTCCAACCCCCCTGCCTGAGCA
>JANHGM010002053.1:59780-73458 GCA_024611155.1 Corythornis cristatus | reverse complement strand
CACATCCACTGCACTACCTTCATCTAACCATCTACTTATATCCTCATAAAAGGCTATCAGATTAGACAAGCATGATTGCCCTTTACGGAATCCATGTTGACTACTTGTGAGAAGCCTCCTTTCCTCCACATGCTTAGAGATGGCATCAAGGAGAAGCTGTTCCATCACCTTTCCAGGGATGGAGGTGAGGCTGACATGCCTGTAATTACCCGGGTCCTCCTTTTTGCCCTTTTTAAAGATTGGGACAACACTGGCCTTTCTCCAGTCCTTAAGTGTCTCCAGAGATGGAGACTCCACAACCCCCCCTGGGCAGTCTGTTCCAGAGCTCTCTCACCCTCACTGAGAAAAAGTTCTTCCTTGTGTTGACCCTAAAATTAAAAAATTTTAATTAAAATTAAAATATTCCATCCATGTTAAAGATAATAAACTAACTGGATATTATTTTGTATGCAAAAGGAAATTTAAATTAAAAAAAAAACAAAACAAAACAGGATTCAAGGTCATTCCTAGCTCTGCTTCTAGATGCTTTTGTTAACTTACATTCAGTGTTGCTTTAGAGTTAATATATTTTTCTCCTGTGCAGGAGCATAGTTGTTAATAGTTGTCATGTTTGAAAGTTCCACAGTCAATTAAGTGTATGCAAGACATGCCAGCATAGGTCTAATAAAAATAATTTCCCAAAATTTGTGTAAGTATAGTGAAGCTGTTTTAAAATATATTTTGGAAAGTTTTGAAACAGCCTGGTTGCGATCATACTCTTGATCCAATATGCAAGATAGGTTCACATTATAGTATTAGTATACAGGTAACATTGTGTAGTGTCATCTTTTTGAGGTTAGTGTAGGTGAGGCATGGGTGTTTGAAAGCTGGAACTTTCTTTTTTTTCTATTTCTGGTAATTTATTTGACTTTGCATTCATGATGTAATTGTACATACCAGAATCCTAATTTGAAGTATTAAGGGATCCTGGTTTTAATAAGTTCCACATTTTGGTGAATATTAGCATGAGGTCAGTGATAAGGCAGTCTGTGTGATTTAAATGTTCAGTACTTAAAACTGTTCTAGAACTTCAGCGTATTTCCTATGGGAGCTGCTGTGCCTGGACAAAGGGCACATGAATTGTTCATAGGTATTACATGGGCAGTAAATGTCATCTGCAAAAATATGTATATGTGATATCCACAGAGCAGAAAATTATAGAACCATGTGATAAGTTAAATTTACTTGGGCCATTGACCGGATACTGTACAATTAGTCTTTTCATCCAAGCAGTTACTTTAGTAATCATCTGTGCCACTGAGCAGCCTCAAACAACTGATAGTAAAAACATATGATAAAGTACTAGGCATGTTTATGGTCATTATAGACTAATGAATTGTTTGCTAGATATTTGCAAATATTTTTGATTGATGTTAAAATGTGTTACTGAGGGGAAAGAGGAAAGGTTCATGGAGGCATCTAATTACTGACAGAATTAAGTTATTTAGAGAATATTCAGTCTTTATATGTTACTGTAAAATTCATTATTGCATTAGAAGTCCTGTCGTTTTCTGTTCCCTTGTATTCTGAGGCAATTTCATTTAATGTCAATTTCTGTAGGAGCTACAGAAGAATTGGTCATATTTTAGGCATTTTCAATGTGATGCCACATCCCCAACATCTGCTGCTGTTAGCAGAATTTCAAGAAAACTAAATATTACCTTTATTTATTGCCTCCGCTGCATATGTAAATATGTATATATGTATATAAAGAGTCTATTATTTATTATTTAATTATTTAAGATGCTGCAATTATATGACATAGTACATGGACAGAAATTAATAAATGTTCCCTTAACTTTCTAACAGTAAAGAACTATCTTCCTTATACATCATAACAATTTAGTATTGGCATAATTTTTGAAGTTTCATATGCTAATTAAGGTTACAGAAATAAAGTGCCAATGAGTAGCCTCTTGTCTAGGTGACCCTGCTCTGGCAGGTGGGTTGGACTAGATGATATTCTAGGTCCCTTCTAATCCCTAACATTCTGTGATTCTGTGAAATCTATAATAGAAGGGAAAAAAGAGAGGGGTGGGAGAATTTTTAGTGTTCTGTCATTTACGTTTGTGATCAGCTCTGGACTTGGAGAAATCCAGTGCTACAGTGATCTTCTGTGTTATTTTTTCAGCATGGTGTTAAATAATAATAATAAAAAAAGTCATATAATCTCTTCATTCATACATTTTGAGAATGAATATGTCTGAATGATTTAAATAGTTTCAGCATTCTGAGGAAGACCTGAAGAAGTTGCTTAAGACTTTATAATGCAGTTACACACAGAGTATGACCCTTTAAAAAATAATTTATTGAACTCTTATCATGGTAATTATATTTTGTTTGCCTTATACATTAATTATGTTTTAATATCATGGACAAGACACAGAATTTAAAATGTATGTTTCTTTCCTCAAGAATATACCTGTGTGAGAAAATAAACAACTATATTAAGAAAGCGTAGATGTATTTTTTTTATGACAGTATGATGATAATAAGATTATTCTCAGGAATGAGATTTTGATCTCTTAAATTATTACTCAATAGGCAAAAAAAATGGAGCTGTGCCACCTCAATTCTCTCAAGCTGTTTTTCAGAGATCAGTGAATATCTTGATTTTTTACATTCATCAGGTTTCAGGTTATATGTTAGCTGCTGTGTTTTGAAGTGCTGTCTGAAAGGGTCTAGTTCATAATCTTTTGTACTAAAGTTTGACTCAATTTAAGGGCTGCAACTTTAGTATATATTGCAAAATGTGATGGATCACAGTGCTGAATTATTGTGATAAAGACATCCTTTATACAAGAGCATTTTTGTGTTTCCTTTGAAGAAACAGTATTATATTAAACCTTCCAGTGATCAAAGTGTTGTTAAGTTATGTAAGATGTAAGAAGTGTAAAATGTTTTTATAGAACTAGGATATGTTTTTAGTAAGTTCAGTTTGAAATTTTGTTATAGTTATTATGAAAAGGAACTGAAAAATCTGACTAGATTAATGACATTTAATATATAATAAGGGAATCGATCACCATGGTTGAAATAATTCTCAAAAGTGTTTTTTATATTTTTTTCATAGTTGTGAAAAATATTTGGCATGGTACTCGTGGTGAAAGAGATCAAATATTGTTAGCAATTGCTCATACACATACTGCACAAGATTTCTCAGAATAATGAAATAAGAATAGTAGAAATGAGTTAATTTTGGTTACATTTCTGCATAGTATAAAGAAATCAGAATAAAATGCTATACTTAAGTATTAGGGTAGTTTCTTTTTAAAATAGTAAATAAAAACATTTTTTTAAAAAAAGAGACTTAAAAGTAAATTACTTCTATTTTTCATTAAAAATAACTGAAAAGAATTAATTTCTTATCTAGTTCCTATGGTGTTATGTGTACAGTCTCTCTTTAAAATACAAATCTATGCATGAGATTTGTCCCCTTCTTAGATGTGGCATTTTTTGTTTTGTTAAGATTGTTTCTGAAGTCTTAAAAATAATGATTTGTAACAACTCAGATGACCAGAAATTGAAGATAAAAATTCAGAGCATAGTCTCTTAGGCAAAGTTCCACTTGATTATAGGGATATAAAAACTTGTTAGCAGTCTAGTAGTATTTTTATAATAGTACAGTATATCTAGAATAAGTACAAACACAGTAGTTGTTCAAGTAAAAAGGAATTGCTTAGCCTTGTCTTCATCTTATAAATAAATTAGTAGCAATGTTTGTGAGTTTGGCAGTGTTTGTCTAGTTAGGCAAAACTAGGTTAAATTTTACATGTAGAACATACTAATAAGTAACTTACTTATATACAGATAAATATTGATAAACTGTAGATATTGAAACATCCCTGTCTACTTATGTATTCATTTATCTAAATTGTAATATGCTATAAATGTATCTCTAAAGCTCCTATACAGTAACAGACAGCAGGTGCTTTAACAATGTAAAGCAGTGCTGTGTCAGTTAAACATATATAAATAGTGTGAAAGTTTATAGCAGTAATTGAAAAGAAATTTTACCCTACATTATCTTGACTGCTGACAGCTTTCATTGATTGTGCTAAAACACTGTAAGCTGTTAAGCATCTTGTAACCAAGATGGAAGATTACAACCATATATTACCTTTTTCCCACAATAACAAGTATAAAATGTGTAAAGTAACTTATCTTGGTGGAGGGCTGATCAGCTTCCCAGGCTAAGCTTTAGAAACTAAAAAATGTGTCAAAATTAGGAAGAAAATGTCCTGTGACCACATGGCTAGCTAGATGAGAAAAGCCAGCCAAACAGAACACCATCTTTTTATCAAGAAGACAAACATGCTTTATGAACTGTCCTGGTTTGGACAGTTATTATCTGAAATTTAGCAATGCAAGACCAAAAAGCACATAAGGAGACAAGAATAAAGAATATATATATATGTGTGTGTGTGTATGTGTTTGTATAGGATGTAAACAGCAAAGTAAAACAGCAATGTTAAATAGCAAAACAGAAAAATCTGAATTCTTTGTTGCTCTTTCTTTTTGATGACCAGCAGGGGGGAGCCAGAATGCCTTTGGGAGAAAAAAGATGGTGGCAGGCAAACTTGAAATGGTGGCTTGGCAGATTGGGAGGGGGAAAGAGGCGGTGTTCACAGAGCACAGGAAAATAGGGTTTAGGGAAACATCAGATGAACCCAACATGGATGACAGGGGTGCTCCGAAAAATGCTGAGGCGAGCTGGTTGGAGAGTTCATGCCAAGAAGAAAGTTGAAGATAGGTTCAGACACAGTGCGATTCCCTCTGGAGGCTTCTGTGGGGAGAGACAAAACTCACACCCTCCTTCCTCCTTCCTATCCACGTCTCCCAGTGTGTGAGAGCGTGGTGTCCTTCCCCCCCCTAACATAATGAGGTCATGCACAGGACTGCACCAGGAACATCCAGGCCAGTCCTGACTCAGTCGCAGCCCACGCCCACCCACAGCCACCAGCAGTGGAAGCAGCAGCAGCAATGACAGGAGGCGGTGGGGCTGCATGGTCACAATGTGCCATTACCCTGCCATACCTGGACTGCCTGGCCTGGCCCGCTCCACTCCCCACCCATGAAAAACTGCTGCGACCTCGCACCCCTTCACTGCAGGCAGGGAAAGGAAAAAACATAAACTATTTAAAAAAAAATTGTACCCCCTGAGAGAAATGATCATAAACTGTTGTTTGTTCTATATTTGATGTAGAGCAGGATGGATTTGAAAAATGTAAAGTGCAATTTTTAACCACATTGTTTTAGAAGTTCACTAACAAAAAACAAACACAACCATTCATGAAAGATTCACATAAACATTTTATGGTCAATACTCGAAACTTATCTCAGTTCTGAGATCAGATGGGCCTGCATGAATGAACAAGGATTTTCTGACAAAACTTGGAACATAAGCAGGAAGTTTACAGCAAGTGAAATCAAGGACAGATGGCCTGGGAGGAATACAGAGATAAGCAATGCAGAGGTAAAGTTACAGAAGTTAAAGCCCATCTGGAATTTAATCTGGTGAGGGATGTCAAGACCCAGAAGAAAGACTTCTGTAAGTATACAGGAGACAAAAGGAAGACTAGGGGAATTGTGAGCCTGATGCTGAATGGGGAAGGAGTCCTGGTGACATGTTAAAAGGCTAAGGTATTGAATGCCTTATTCACGTCAGTCTTTACTAGTAAAACTAGCCTTCAGGCCCCAGAGGTCAGGAAAACCTGGAGTAAGGAAGACCTACTCTTGATAGAAGAAGATTGGATTAGAGAATAGTTAAACTACATAGATAAATCCATGAGCCCTGTTTTACCCAAAAGTGCTGGGGGAGCTGGCTGATGTCATTGATAGGCCACCCCAAAGAGTTTCTGAATTATCATGGTTATAGAGCTGTCTACAGACTGTAGGAATTCAAGTTACACTGCTATCCTCAAAAAGGGTAGGAAGGAAGACCCAGGGAACTACAGGCCACTCAGACTGTACCTTAGTCCTTGAGAAGGTGATGGAGCAGCTAATCCAGGGAACCATTTCCAGGCATATGAACAACAAAAGGTGACCAGAATTAGTGAGCATGGATTCACCAAGGGGAAATAATGTTCAATCAACCTGAAAACTTTTCATCATGAAATTACAGGCTTGGTATATCTGGAGAGAGCAGTGGATATTGTCTGCATTGACTAAAGGAAGGAGATTGATACTGTAACCCAAAAAATCATCATAGAGATGGTAAAGGAGTATGGGCTAGATGACCAGGTAGTGAGGTGGATAGAGAACTGGCTAAATGGCTGGAGTGAGAGGCTAATAATTAGTGTCATAAAGTCTAGTTGGAAGCCAATATACCTCAGGCCAAATATGGGGTACAGTCTTGTATAACATCTTCAATGATGACCTGAATATTGGGGCTAATGTGTCCTCAGCAAGTTTGCTATGTTACAAAACTAGGAGGATTGGCTGATACTCCAGAGGGCTGTGCTGACGTTCATAGGGCCTTCAACAGCTGGGAGAAAAGGGCCAACAAGAGTTTAATGTAGCCCAAAAAATAGTATGGCAGTGTCTGGTACCTGGGGAAGAATAACACTTATGTATCCTTACACACTAAAGGCTGACTGGAAAGCATCTTTGATGAGAAGATATTGCGGAGGGGACAGTGAACACAAAGCTGAACACAGCAACCAATGTGTCCTTGATTCAGAGAAGGCTAACAGAATCTTGAAGCATATTAGGAGAACTGCCAGTAGTCTAAAGGAGGTGATCCTTCCCATCTCTTCAGCACTGGTGAGGCTACACCTCGTGTACTCTGTCCATTTCAGGGCTCCCTAAATTAAGAGAGGTATGAACATACTTAAGAGAATTCAGCCAAGAGGCATTAAAAGGATGAAGGGACTGGAGTATCTCTCATATGAGAAAAGGCTGAGAGAACTGGGACTGGAGAAGACACAGGTGAAGGATTTTGTCATTGTAGATCATAGAATAGTTAAGGTTGGGAAAGACCTTTAATATCAAGTCCAAAATGAAAATAAAACTATTAATACTTGGAGAGAGGGTTGCAAAGATGACAGTATCTGTCTCTTTTCCATGGTTCCCAGTGACAGGACCAGAGGCAATGGGCACAACCCGAAACACATTTGTTAGCTGTTAGTTGGTGAAATACGTCTTTCCACTTTTGGAATCACAGATGAATAACAACTCCAACTTTTAAAATTCTAAATAATGAAATATTCATTCGTTTCTCTGGAAATCTTAATTACATTCAGTGTCATTCAAAGTCATCAAAGGCCATCAAGATTATTAAGGGAGTGGAGAGGTTGAGAAAGCTGGGGCTCTTTAGCCTGGAGAAGAGAAGACTGAGGGGGGGACCTCATCAATGTCTATAAATATGTTAAAGGTGAGTGTAGGGAGGATGAAGCCAGACTTTTCTCAATGTCATTCAATAACAGGACAAGAGGCAATGGGAGCAAATTGGAACACAAGAAGTTTAGGGTAAACACAAGGAAAAACTTTTTCACAGTGAGTGAGACAGAGTTCTGGAATGGGCTGCCCAGGGAGGTTGTGGAGTCTCCATCTCTGGAGACATTCAACACACGCCTGGATCTATTCCTGGGTGACTTGATGTAGGTGATCCTACTCTGGCAGGGGGGTTGAACTAGATGATCTTCTGGGTCCCTTCCACTCCCTAACATTCTATGATTCTATGACTCTGAATAAGCAGCTTCACACTGTATTCTTTTTCATTAAAAAGCAGATGTTTCTATCAGCCGCTTAAAGTCTTTTCATTCTTACAAGAACCTTTGGAAATCGTATTGAAGTATTTTGTTTTATAATAATTTGATTAGTTTCTTATGTTCCTTTTCACTGCTATTTATTACTTATTTTCTGTCAGTTTATTAAAATATAGACACAGTTTATAAAATATACACCGTTCATAACAAACGTGTATGGTATTTTCTGCCATCATTTCATAATCAGATTAAATTATTAGCTATTGGTTCAGCATATATTAAATAAATTTACCTGTTCTTTGTTCTGGGGTCCAACACCTAAGAAACTGGGAGACATTAGCTCTACTTAAAATGTTGTGGATTTGTTTTGGGGTTTGTGTTGTTTTTGTTTTTGTTTTTTCAAACACTTTATTGTTTTCTTTCAGTTGCTTCAGTTACTTCAAGAGTATGGTTTCTAGTTTGCAACCAATGTCATCTTGGTTTCTGCATTCCTTTGAGAACTAAAATCTTTGTCATCTAGTTGGGATTTGAGAGTAATTTGTAACCTCTGCATCTTGTCAAACATTTAAATCTGTAGTATACATGGCAGTGCTTTAAAGTATGTTGATTTATATGATCTCTTGGGTCATGGAAATATGCAAGAAAAGAGTTATTTTCTCAAAAGCACTAGCTATTGGCATAGAGTCTTTATTCAGAGAAGAGATTTCAGAAATTAGGTTACATTTGTCATTTGGTTTGGAAAGGAGTATAACTGTTCCTGAAAGTTGATTTCTAATGTGAACAAATGATAATAGCTTTAGGAATAGAAATAATATTTATTATAATCAAGGTAGTTTCTTTACTTCCTCAGCATTTTCTGCAGTAGAAAACTCACAGTAGATGTTTAATGCTTCCACATCATATACAATATTGCTTTCAATTTTGATTGAATCTTTTATTTGCTTTTTTTGTGAAATCCTTTGTATATATAAGGACCTTATGTACAAAATTTTTATTTTTGTTCCTTTGAATCAGCAGTGCTTTCACTGAAGTGTTCATCCTTACAATTCACTCACGGAGTCTCACTGTCAGTAACAAAAGTCCAATTGTATCAATGAAATACATCATTACAGATAATTTATGTGCAGTGGGTTTTTTTTATTTTCTTTCATGGAAGAAAGAAGATGTAAGCAGTATTTCAATGAAAATGCAGTTGTATAGTTATAGTGATGTGTACTTGATACTAGACTTCATAAAGGTCTTCACAGCTAGCAAAGATAAGTTACTGCTAGGCTGGTCATTTATGTTTTGATATGCCTTGTCATATTCAGCTAAATGGGAGGTAGTGCCTGACATTTCCAAATGTTTGGTTTCCTTTTTGTTTGCATAAAAGAATATTCACTTCTACCTTGAGTTCTTTCTTTGAGCTTTCATGAAAAGCTTCAGAAATGCTTCAACAATACATAAAGCAATTGATATAGAACAAACCATCCTTTTAAGGCTGTCCTTACCACCAGAGCCTGCCCTTTGCTTGACCTGCCCCATGCCTGGTCTGCCCCTGCCCTTATACATCAGGTATGTGTGAGTAATAATACCATACGTCAGTATGGTGTCTAGTATCCCATTGACTGGTTTGGTTGTCTATCCTGGCTGTGGCCCCCTCCCAGCCCTATCCTAGCCAAACCCAGGGAACTTCTCTATACCACCAATGATTTCAGAGAGCGAACAGGAAGAATGAAAGTGAGAAAACTTGTGTGTCAAGTTAAAGACAGTTCAAGAAGTGAAGGTAATAGGAAAAAAACAAAAACAAAATGACAAAAATCAAGTGATGCAAAGGTGATCAATTACCACCTTCTGCAAGTATACTGATGTCCAGCCAGTCTTGGAGCAATGGATTCCTCCCCCAGAAGTCCCTCCTGTCAATTTTTATTGCAAGGCATGTTGTTATATGGCATGGAATATCCCTTTTGTCAGTTGTGGTTAGCTGTCCCCACACTGTTCCTTGTAGCTTCTTGGCTGTCCTAACCTACTTGATGCAGGGCAGAGGTGGGAAGAGAGAAAGTCTTGATGCTGTGGAAGTATGGCTTGGCAAACCACAAGTGTGTTACCAATATTATTTTAGTCAAAGGTTCAAATCACAGCACTATATGGTCTTCTGTGAAGAAAATTAACTCTGTCTCTCCACCCCAGGCAGACCCAGTATAGTTATAAAAGAACCTAACCTTGAACTGAGACATCATTTTTTGTACAGCAAATCTCAAATTTAGAACAGTGGTCTAAAGGGAGCTGACAAAACTTTTACTGTGATCTGACACATATTAATCCTACCATGACTTCTGTCTTTCATTAGTGTATCTGAGCTTGACTTAAAAGCCAAACTTCCATCTTTCCTGCTGCTTGTCAATGTTCATTCAGACACACAATCAGGAAATGTTGGCTGGAATCTCCTCCAACTATGCAACTGAGTTCCACAGATATGTCATTCTTGTTTTTGTCCCTGCAGCCAGCAGATCAAGGAAATAAAGACATTCTTGTGAGAGAGAGAGACAAAATGGGCTAGTTCAGCCTTCCAAGCAACAACTATGTTATCATTGACATGTTTTGGGGTACATTAACTATAAAAACATGGTTCTTCTGCTTTGTTAATAAAACCAAAAATAAATAATAAAAAAATCCCTAACTCTAACCCCCCAAACAAAACCAAAACCAAAACCAAAAACCCCGAATCAACCAAAACCAGAAAAGAAACATACATAATGACATAATTTGGTAAAAACTCCATCATTGCCTCTGATAATCAGAGTAATTAAAAAGTTGAATTATTAGTTAGTAACTCTGACAATACCTAGTAATAAAAGAGAAGACAGTTTGTCTATGTGACAATACTTCATCAATGTACTGTTTTGAAAATGTTTATATTTGGTATCTGATGCATGTAAACTTGAATCTATGCTGGTAGAAATTATCATCCTGTAGAGATGTTGACAACTCTAAGAGGGAGTGTGTTTTTTTAAGACTAACTTTTGCCTCTCATATAAAAGAAGTTTAGCATAACACTTCCAGGTAGATTTTTGCCAGAATAAGACAAATGAAAAAATGTGTTAAAAAACATAGTGAACCAAGAAATGATGGAGTAAACTTGTAGCCACGTGCTATTTTATCCATGTACATGCCAGCTCTAGTTTAGATAAATTAGAAGAGATTATGAAGTGTGTAGGTTAAACATGTATCAGAAATTTTCACTTCTATATCAAGACCTGTTACGTACACCTTTATTGTAACACAAGATTTGAGGTTGTGGCACAGTTTGTCATTAGAAAGCAGATTCAGGTAGTCAGCAGTTATTTTGTCTTCTAACAAAATGTATCTGATGTAATTTTATCCATAAACAAAAAGGCTTTAAAAGAAAGTCTTCTCTGACTGTTGTGTCAGAAGACATAAAAACTCTGAAATAGTTTCAGTGATAACATTTGTGTGTTTTAGCTCAGTACTGTAAATAATGAAATAAAATTATCCATTTTATATAGGCTTTAACAAGTATAACAGGTTATTCCAGAGTGCTTGCATTTGTATTTCATCATTAGGGATAATTTTTGCAAAAGTATGATAAGACGGAGACAGTTCAGGTTCTAGTCATTTCAAAATAAATTTGGCATAATTGTTTCATATAGGTTTTGGACAAATATGTTTTGAAGCATGTAATTTTTAAAAGGAAGAGGATAAAAGCTAGATTAGAGAAAATTCCATCTGCATATTTTTTTCATGAAAGCAAGTGAAGAGTAATATAACTGATTAATTGTGGCTTTATGGGTCATAGAAGGGTTGGACCCAGTCCTCAGATTTCTTGAAGGATTTTACTGCAAGCAATTAAGGAACATAGAACTATATCTCTAGAGAAAGCATAGTCCTCAGAGGTTTTAGATTAATTAAGCTCATTAGAACAGAGTTGTTACAATAGTGCTTCCCAACAAAGTTTACCTACTTGCGTAGCAGCTGGAGCAAATGACCATTAAGAACACAATTTAAACGGGTGTTTTGCTGACAAATCAAACCCCGTACAATCTGAAGAGAATCATAAATAATTGCTGTCTGCACAGATGTAAAAGCAAAAAGAGCTGATGCTCTTCCTGCCTGCTACTCATATACAAAGTCATCAGATGAGATTGAAATTTAATGTAAATTTTCCTTGCAGTAAAAGGTCTTTCTCTTTGTATGGTTCTGCTTATTCAAAATATTTAAAAATAATACATTTTGAAAGTTATTCTCAGTACTTTTTAGATTACTGATGACATTTATGAATATTGGCTGTAATCTAGAGAACATTCTTGCCCTTCTATTGCAAGCAACAAACAAATTAGTCCTAGGTCTCAGAGGCCACTAGATGTTCTGTTCAGAAACTACGATCTATAGGTCTTATACATGCCTTTTTTTTTTACTGTAATCACAGTATTTTTATTTATAACTTTGATTCTACAGGATTCTTAAATCCCCCTTCTGAATCATAGAATCATTATGGTTGGAAAGGACCTCTAGGATCATCAAGTCCAACCTTCTTTCTAACATCTCACCAACCACTGGACCATAGCCTCAAGTGCTACATCTACTCATCTTTTGAACACAAATCCACCATCTCCCTGGGCAGCCTGTTCCAGTGCCTAACCTCTCTCTCAGTAAAGAATTTCTTCTGACACAACTTGAGGCCATTTCCTCTTGTTCTATCACTGGTAATTTGAGAAAAGAGACCAAGACCAGCCTTGTTACAACTTCCTTTTAGGTAATTGTAGAGAGCAATGAGCTCTTCTCTCAGTCTCCTCTCAGACTAAACAACCCCAGTTCCCTCAGCCTCTCTCCATAAGGTATGCTTTCGAGACCCCACACCAGTTTTGTTGTCCTTCTCTGTACTGTGGTGCCCAAAACTACACACAGGTGCGGTCTCAAAAGTGCTGAATACAGGGGCACAATCACCTCCCTGCTCCTGTTGGTCACCCTGTTTCTGATACAGGCCAGGATGCCATTGGCCTTCTTGGCCACCCAGGCATACTGCTGGCCCATGTTCAGCCAGCTCTCCAGCAACAAGCCCCATGTCCTTTATGCCAGGAAGCTTTCCAGCCACTCCTCCCCAGCCTGTAGCATTGACTGGGGTTGTT
This sequence comes from Corythornis cristatus, assembly GCA_024611155.1. Lineage (NCBI taxonomy): Eukaryota > Metazoa > Chordata > Aves > Coraciiformes > Alcedinidae > Corythornis > Corythornis cristatus. Next base: position 60,584 of record JANHGM010002053.1, on the reverse strand, counting down.
GTGACCAAAGTACAGAATTTGGCACTTGGCTTTATTAAACCTCATCCCACTGATCTCAACCCATCACTCCAACCTATCCAAACCCCTCTATAGAATATTCCCAACATCAAGCAAATTGACATTCCCACTTAATTTTGTGTCTTCTGAAAATCAGAAGTGAACTATTCCAAATGTCTTCAAGATATTTAATTATAAGTTTTAATGGCAAAATATTCTTAAGAAGTAATATATTAGTTTTGATGCAAAAAGCTTTTCTCCACTTTCTTGGATACTGCCTAATTATGTAGGGATGAGGTCAGGATGGTCAAGGCATTGTTGGAGAAGAACTTGTCAAGGAATGTTAAGAATAATAAGAAGGGATTCTTCAGGAATATCAATCAAAAAAGGATGATCAAAGAATACATACCATCCCTGAAGAGTGAAAATGGTGAGATGGCAATAGTGGATGAGGAGAAAGCTGAAGTTCTTGACAATTTTTTTTCCTCCGTCTTCATTGACAAGGTCTCTCCCAGTACACACCAAGTCAAACTATAAGGTGTGGACCAGGATGGTAAAGTCCCCCCAACCGTATGTAAATATCTGGTCTCTGACCACCTGAGGAAACTAAGCTAGACCACTCTCCATCATTTTGGAAAGGTCCTGGAGAACAGGAGAGGTGCCTGAAGACTGGAGAAAGTCCAGTGTTGTCCCAATCTTTAAAAAGGGCAAAAAGGAGGACCCAGGTAAATACAGGCCCATCAGCCTCACCTCCATCCCTGGAAAGGTGATGGAACAGCTTGTCCTCGATGCCATCTCTAAGCATCT
>JANHGM010002053.1:29352-42533 GCA_024611155.1 Corythornis cristatus | reverse complement strand
CTTGTGCTCCAGTTTGCACCCATTGCCTCTCGTCCTGTCATTGGATGACATTGAGAAAAGTCTGGCTCCATCCTCTCAACATGAGAGGATGAGTTGCTTTAAGATTTTCATGGCTGTAGCTGAATCAGTGACTAAATGAGCTCTATTCTGATACCTAAAAGTGTATCATTAAACATACTTCTTGTGGAATATATTCATTTTACCAGGAGTAATAAAGCTGAAAACTAGTAATTTAATAAAAAAAAGTGCAGTGTTGATAATTATGGTCATGACTACTGTCATACTAAAGTCAACATATTTTAGTCACCAGAATATTGCCATTTTGTCCATTGTCTTTTTTTTTTTTTCTTTTTTTTTTCTAGTCTGTCAAGTTTTCTAGTACAATATGGTGATTAGTGGCTAACTTGAAAAAAGCAAAGGATGAAAATAATAAAAAGTCATGGTAGTCAAGGTTGAGGTTGTTGCTACAGCCTCTTCCAGTAGCCTTCTGCTTGCTCATTTTTAATCTTTTCACAGAGACATTATTGTTTTAAACACTTTATCCTTGGTACTATTTGTGTGTTTAAGCTGGATCAGGTGCATAAATATCTATTAGATGTCATAATTTTTCTCTCTAACATTCCAGCCTCACCACTGAGTTGGCATGGATTTGTTGACCTTTCCATTCATGTTCCTCCCTTCCAAAGAAAAGAGATTTCCAAGATTTGTTTTAATCTTCAGTTCCTTATTTCTAAGCATATAATGCTGTAGCCTTGTATATGAGTCATATAAATATCTTCTTGTACTTTCATTGAGCTCTTGAATTTCTAAGAATATGTAAGATGAGGATTTTCTTGTTTTGGTCTTTCTCTTCCCCAAAAGACTTATTTTAATGCTAATTTTGGGAAAAAGTTTAAACATATATACTACTGAAACAGTAAAGAGTGGAATTGAGTGGAAGAAGGATAAAATAGGCAGATATGCTGAAAAACAGCACTGTAATACTGATATTTCAAAGGAGGTGGAAAATCTAACAATGACAGCATGAATTATAGTCTGCTTTATCTAGGGAGAAAAAAATGTATTAATTATGCTGAACTTCATTGTGATTGTTTTGTGATTGTTTTCCTTGCTAACTTTTCTGTTTGTCTAGAATGTTTTTTAAGCTGGGGATTTACCTATATATTGTTTAGAAAGCCTCTTCCCTTAATGATGTTATTTTCTATAAACATTTTATTTCCCGAATGTTCTTCTGATAATCACTTGATATATTATCTTTTATTTCTTTCATCACTTTCCTTGTGACCTTCAAATATTTGCAGACTGTTATATCTTCTTGTCAGTTAGCCAATGTATAAGCAGCATGCATATTTACCTCTGTGATCTTACTCCATAAATCTGTCCTTACAGAATTAGTCGTGATGCTTCTGCCTTTATGTTACTGATTGCTATTTCACCTGCTTATTTTTAGTATTGAACCTAAAGGTGTATTTCTTACATAATTTTACTGGGATCTTATTAAGTATATGTATCTTTTCATATGTTGTTTTATTCTACTACTTTCTTGGCATATACAGAACAAAATTGTATTGTTTTAATTTGTTGCCATAATGTCTGTTAAGCTGTATGTTCTCTCTAAATAGCATGTGATCACCCTCTTTGTGTTCGGCAACATTATTAGGGCATTCTGGCTTGAATGGATTTTTTTTTCCTTTACACTTTTAGTTGTGAATAAATCTACTTGTGTTTTTTAAAATATTGTTTTGGGGTTTCTAAAACAAATATTTTTTTATGTTTTTTTTTCTTTTTCTGCCAGATGTGAATTTTCACAGATAAGCACCTCATCTTCTGAAATCTCTGAAAATAAGACATGCAGTTAGTATAGTTTAACCATCTCCAATTAAAATTTTCTACAATTTTGTGAACAATAAATTCTATTAGTATCATTTTATAGTAAAGTATACAAGCATAAAGGGATTCTACAGCTAAGTAGGCCTCAGTGATTCAGTATCTAGTTTTTTTTTAATGTGTCTACTTAGCAGTTACATACTATATAGGTTCTATGAATTAAATGTTATTCATTAATAATGTTATTAATGTGGAAAAATATGCTATAATAGATGTTGGAATGGAACTTGACATTCACAAAATGTCCCTGTTTTTTTTTCATTCTAATTCTTTTGCATTTACTGTAAACTGATTTAATATAGTTAATGTGATTTATTAGGTAGCAAATTTTAATAAGGGATAACATTTAGAAACAAAAAAAAAAAAAGCTAATTTCCTAATCTCATTTTGTGAAACTGTCCTCATTTTTGGGTCATCCATTCAATTTCAGTAAAATATGAAAAAGTTTTCATATCTACCCAGTTGGAATTTTGTATTTGAACTGTATTTGATTAGTGCATTTTACTGACACTGAAAACAGACTTTGTGTCTTCTCAGATTTGTCCTGCAAGCAAGTGAATAAGCAAGTGAATGCCCTTTACAGTTGTAGAGTACTAAAAAAAAAAAAAAAAAAGTTCTAGAAACATATTTAAAGCAATAGTACTTAGAATTTATAGAGAAACATCTTTCAGTAGGGAAATGAACACAACACAAGTAAATAATCTCTGTTATTAAAAAATGGGGATTCTTTGACTATAAAGATAAAGGTTCTGTTAATCATTTTTAAGCACCTGTGAGAAAGCTCTCAAGGGTATACTGTATAAATTTGGGTTCTGTCACAAGCATGATTTTAAATATTTCATGAGTTCTGCTTCAAATACTTCTACACTGCAAACAGCTCCAGTGTTCATAGTAAACAGACTTCAAGCTAATTTTGATAAATGAGCTCTAATTACTTTGTATTTTAAAAAGCAAAATTATTCCCAAAATGCAGAAAATATTAAAACAAATGTGTCATACTTCAGAATTTGTAAATTATGCTTGCTGTCATTTCTAATGAGTATTACAGAGCTTTGAACTGGGTTTTGTCTGCTCCTGACCTTAAAATGATTCCTCTTTTCTTTTAGAACATTAGAGTGGAAACATGTCTCTAGACTCTGAATACCATGCATAATAGTATGCAGAAATCATGTAACACAGATTTTCAGTCTGTAAGGCAGTCTGTTTCTTGTGAGTCTTCCTTTACTGAAGTTAGCAGTATCTCCACCTGTGACTACCAGTAATGGTGAGGCCACACGTGGAGTACTGTGTTCAGTTCTGAACTCCCCAGTATGAGAGAAACATGGACATACTGGAAGGACTCTAGCAAAGGGTCACGTTTGCTTCAAAGAAAGGTTGATAAAGCTGGGACTGTTTAGGCTGGTGAAGAGAGGACTTGGATCTTCTCCATTTGTACAAATGGAGGGTGGAAAGAACATGGGGCCAAGCTCTTTTCACTGGTATCCATCAACATATGTGATTGTCATCACTGCTCTGCTTACACCCTTTGTCTACTGTCCTGTCATTGGACATCAAAAAAAAGAAGTGGAGGTTCTGTCTGAATATCAGGAAAAACTTTTTTATTGTGAGGGTGACTGAACATTGGTGCAGTTTGGCCAGGGAGGTAGTCTCCATCCGGGAGATATTAAAAAGCTGGTCTTGGGCAATAAACTCTATGTAGCCCTGATTAAGTAGGAGTGTTGGACCAAATTATTTCCAGAGGTCCATTCCAACTTCAACCATGTGTTTCTGTGGTTAATGATATAATTAAAATGAACAATTGGTAACATCAGTACACAATTTGGATACCTTTTCTCTATTAAGCAACAAATGTAGTAGTGATAGATGATTAGTAAAATAAGGCTTTTTAAACTAAAAGTCTGGGTGAGTCCAATTGATGAATTAATAAATAACATACTCTTGACATTCTTAGATGCATCTTAAGAAGAGTAATCGAGGTATGTAAGTGCTGTCAGATATACTTCAAAACAACATTGATAAAGATAACAAACTAGCTAATCATGTCATAGTAATATTGGTGTGTTCTCATAAACCTTAGTGGGGTGCCTGTTGTCAAAACTGATTATTACAATATTCTGTAACAGTTCAAATGATACCTCTTCTGCTTTGTTTGGGGGTTGAGTACTTAATTTTTCAAATGTTATTAATTCTTTTTGTCATAAAACAAAGAAAAAAAAGTAAGTGAGAACTGAAGGTTGTCCACTTGATGTCAAGAGCTGGCCATTCTAAAGAGAAACTTAGCAACTGTCTAAGAAGTTACTGTGATGTCAGAAACTTAAGTATTCCTTATGTCACAGGACACACAATCACTTATGTGTGAGAATTGTAGTATTAATAGAAAAAAACCACAAGTATATAAATCAATTTATATCTTCTGCTCTCAGAAGACAGAAAGAGAATCTGTGGCTGAGCAGATAGCAAGGATCACTACCTTGACCAGCTGGTAGTGTTCCTAATGCAGTCCAGGGTACTGTTAGTAACCTTTGTTGTAGGAGATAAAGATAAAGGTTAATATCAAATTAGCTGTTGAATGATAGAGACTTCAGTACTCAGATAAGAAACTTCTTAGTTGTTTTGTTTTGAAGGACTTGATGCATTTATTTTAAAAAAATTAAATAAATGTAGGGAAGAAATAATATTATTTACATGATAAATATATCTACTTGTATTTTGCTTAGCTTAATGTTAAGTAATTCAGGTACCATTTCAAAATTCTTACTCCTTCACCAGCGTTGTTAAAGTGAAGACTATGCCACACTACTGACTAGAAAGGCAGTGTTCCTTTTTTCACTCTTGTGGTTTCCTGTTTGGTTTTTTTGTTTCTTCTTTTATTCTCTGAAATTCATAATTTTGGTGAGTGATCATTATTATTGTCCTTTTGTTTGCATTAGGAGAGTGAACTGCTTCACAAGGGGTTGACAGTCAAGGGTTGTCTCTTTGACTAGAACTCATAAGATGGTCTTGGCAGGGTGCAGCATGTTTGTACAAGATTCCAGCTGTTATAAAGGTTCTCTCATGGTCTCCAGTCCAGTTTGAAACTTGACGTAGATCTAACCTGAAACTAATGGTTGGTTAGTGTGTGTGTGTGTGTGTAGGCTGCAGAAAATATATAATATGAGTAGCAGAATATAGATATCTTGAAAGAGATATTTCATTAATTCCATCTCTGTAGCATTCACTAACTGAAAATTCATTATGAAGAACTTGAAATACATGTAGAAGATGTGTAGCCTTTCTGGAAGGTGAAATTTTGTTGCTTAATCCTTTATTCTCCACACCTCTGTAATGATGGGATTGTCAAAATTAGTGTAAGATTGATAGGAGAGAGATATTTAAACATCAAGTAATGTGTCTCAGAGCAATCCCTCTCAATTTTTTATACATTAAGGTAATTTTAAATACAATTTTGTGAAAGAAATACACACAAAAAAAAAGTTAAAATGAAGGGCAAAAAGAACATGTAAGGAGATGAACTCCTTATATTGAGTTTTGCACCTTGCCAGATCACTCCATTGATGTATTCTCACAAGGAATTGTTTAACAGGTTTACTGAACTATTGAATAAGAAAATCAAACAACACAAACCTTCACATAGCCATGTCCAGAGAGTGCAACAGAGAAGAAAACCGATGTTAGGATATACTTACAGTTAAGAAATTTGTCTTAACGGATTTCAGAAATCAAGTGAGAGAAGCTTAGTTTGAATTGAGTCATTACCCAGTTAAAAATAACCTTTCCAGGTCATGTCATTTTGTTTGCCGCAGTGAAATAAGTTTATTTCAGCAGAATGAAACCATTATTAGCTTGGCAGAGTCCACTTGTCAGAATTTTATGGAGCAGAACACCGTTTGGCTTGGAAATTCAATAAATACTGTAATGTGAGAGGAGTTAAATTCCAAGGGCTGTAGGGGCACAGTGTGGGAATTTGTCACTATTGCATTGTTTGATGCTCCTCTTGAGAAAATACCAGGATATATGAAGAATGATAATTAAAAATCAGGCAGACATCTATCTCACCATGCATGGTGATGTTAATTACATGAATTGAATAGAATTTTTCAATATTGAAGCAGAATTGCAATATTTTTAAAAGTAAATAAATGCTTTTCACATATTTCTCTTTTTACTGACAATTTCTCCTATATGCATTTTTTTTATTGACATTGGTATTAGTAGGGGGGTGGTTTAGCATGGTTGGAGGAAATTTACAATCAAATGTTACCCAATTATTATTGTTTAAATCAGCATGGCTGAAATTGCTCTGTGCTGTGTATTTGTCTGAAATGTGGGAGACTGTCTTCAGTGGGAGAGGAGTAGGCAAACTAATTGCTTTCCCTGCAAGGTGAAACTATGCAATTGAGTCATGTGATAATTTTAGAGGCAGGGATAAAGTAGTCATCAAAAAGTGGTTGGGGTGCCCTCCAGCTATCCAGACTTTCTGCTTGTACTTGAAACACTAGTATTTGAAATAAATCTTTAAAGAATTGCTCATTTGAACAAAAAAAAAATGTCCTCTGAGGATAAGTCATGTAGTCATTGTAGGTTTCCAATCCTTTATAGTAATATATACAATCAGTAAGCTAATTAACCATTACCTGCACCATTGACAACTTGCACCACATCAGGAATCATAAAACCATAGAATGTTTAGGGGTGGAAGGGAAAAAAAGTTATTAATATGTTCCTAATCATATTAACTACCTTTTTTATATATATAATTTATTATTTCTCAGACACTCTGTTATATATATGTCTGTTTTTCTTTTGTCATCTAAAAATCTAAAGATCTGTTCTGTATATCCTGAAGCATCAATAAATAAAAACACCAGAATAATTGATACAGTTTACTGGTACTTCACAGTTTGTATGCTGTCAAATCTGTATTAGTTTTTGGCAGCTGTGCTTATTGATGAGTGAAGATACTTCATTTTTATTATTTGTTCATTCACTTAGTGCACTTCATATTATCTTAAAAGTGTTGTGATTTTCTTTTATTAACTCTAAAGTTAGAATTTTTTAATTATAATTTTTAAAGCCGTATTACTTCAGGAAGTGTTAACAAAGTTAACCAGAGAGAAGTTTTATAAAGAAAGCATGCCTTATATACAACACAATATTCAAACCCTCTTCAATCCCTCAAGTAGTAGGGAGAGATACAAAAAGCGAGTGGAATACATACATAATTAACAGCTGGCTGAAAGACTGGTGCCACCATTAGAATTTTCGGTTTTTTTGACATGGAAAAGTTTATTTGCCACCTGGCCTACTGGCACCAAGTGGAGTACAGCTCTCACAAAGGGGAAAAAGGATCCTTGCACAGGAGTTAGCATGCCTCATTGACAGGGCTTTAAACTAGGCTTGAAGGGGGAGGGGGATAAAACCAGGCTCAGAGAAGATCGTCCTGTGGACAGCCTCCAGTTTCTTGTCCTACCTGGGATGAGTGACTGTGATACATGGGACAACAATAGTATGTACATCACTAGTGGATTGGTGACTGCAGAAGCGATCAAGAAACTGTAATTGAAGAAGGGAATAAAAACAGCTCTACCAGTGAAGAGCCTGGGAGTGGGGGACCAAGTATGAGGATGAAGTCGGTTGCTCAGATTGGGTGTACCTATACTAATGAATGTAGAGCTGACAGTGATGAGCCTGGGGACATCCTTCAGTATGCCGTCCCACTTGAGGTGGATAGTGATGGTATGTGTGGCTACAATCACACAGGGCTCTCTGGTAGATTAGTGGCCACAAAGGTAGAAAAAAAATAGTTGGATAAAAAGAATAAGAACTAATAACTCCATTCCTTCTCTAAAATGCTTATTTACCAATGCACGGAGCATGGTGAATAAGCAGGAGGAGTTAGAGATATATGTGAGAATAAATATTATGTAATTGCTATTACTGAGATGTGGTGGGACAGCTCCCATGACTGGCATGTTGTTATGGATGGTTATGTTCTATTCAGAAGGGATAGACTAGTAAGGAGAAGCAGTGATGTTGCTCTTTATGTGAGAAAGCAACTAAAATGTATCAGGTGCTATCCAGGAGGGGAGGTAGATCAGGTTGAAAGCTTATGGGTTAAAATTAAAGGACATGGAAAAGGGAATGAAACAGTTCTGGGTGTCTACTACAGACCACCAAACCAAGAAGAAAGTGCTGACAATGCCTTCTACAGTCAACTAGAAGTGGCCTCTAGAACACCCTCCCTGGTAGTCATGGGTGACTTCAATCACCCTGGTATTTCTTGGGAAGCCCACATAGCCAGGCATGCAAAGTCCAAAAAGCTCTTGAAGTGTATAGATGACAACTTTCTGATGCAGGTTGTGGAGGAACCAACGAGGAGAGGTGCACTGCTGGACCTTGTATTAACTAATAAGGAAGGACTGGTTGGGGATATTCTGAATGTAGAATTTTAGTGGATTTTACATGGTTTGTGAAGACTAATTACATCACTTCATTGATAAGGGAAAGCACCTTTGAGCTTTATGTTGTGTTAGTGCATACATAGATATAAATGCCAAAAAGATTACTAACATGATCACCACAGAAATGGGGATGAGAAGCGCAAATTTCTGGGATTAAAATATGTAGACTGAAAGCACACATGCTTTTCAAACATGACAGCATAACTGCATGACTGCAACATAAGCAATGTTCTGTGAAAGAATCAGGCCTGATACTGGCAAAATATTTGCATGTTGGTATGTGTTTGTGGGTTACCCTCTTAAACCATTAATGCATACACAAAAGATTCCCTTGATTCCACAATGGTTAGACTGTTAAGAGTACTGCTAAGGGAAAAAAAAATACTTTTGCTTAAATGAATGGGAATACTCTTGCTCTTAAATTACTGTAAGTGATGTGTTAGTTGCTGAAATAATTCAGCTGTTTTACAGTCAAAAGGAAGCTTTCATTGACTTTGAATTATACTCATTTTGTACCTCCAAATCCAGGGTGTATGTGTGCGTATGTTCTCTCACATATTCAGGATGAGAAGGACAAATAATTTTTGAGAACATTTTAAATTGTCTGGGACATAAAATACTGGAATGGCATATGCAAGTTTACGTAACTTGTAGCTAGCAGTAGGAGCATTAGTGAAAGATCATGATTCTGCTCTTTCACCGTGATTGTCCTGGTTTGGACAGTCATTATCTTAAATTTAGAAAAACGAGACCAAAAGGCGTATAAGGAGACAAGAATTTTATTAAGGAAAATATTTTAATATATATATATATTTGTGTGTATTTGTATAGGACATAAACAATAAAGTTAAACAGTGAAACAGAGCACTCTGAATGTTTGTCGCCCTTCCAGTTGATGAGCAGCAGGGGTTGCCAGGGAGCCCTCATGAGAGGGAAAACGGTGGCAGGCAGGGTCAAAATAGCTGCCTGGCAGATCCACTTGCTCCAGGGGGCATCAGTGGCATGATGTGTAGAGGGGGTCTTTCCTTTAAACATCCAGCCCAAAATTGGTAATCAGGGTACCAGGAGGAGCTGTGCCTCTGTGCCAACAACTTCTGAAGTGGCTTGAATCCCTCTGTAGGGTGCTAAGAGTTCTTTTTCTGTTGGTGTGTAGTTAGCCTCAGAGCCCCTGTAGCCTTGACTCCAGAATCCAAGGGTCAGTCCCTGAGTCTCACCAGGTACTCTCTGTCAGAGGCTCCAGGAAATACCCCTGTCCCCAGCTGCAGAGAATGTTTTTTACATTTGGCCTGGTCCTGGATGGTCCACGGGCTACTTCATGAGTGATTTCATCTTTGATTTGCTCAAAAGCCTGTTGCTTTTCACGGCCCCAGTGGAAGTGATTCTTTTTCCTAGTTACTAGGTAGAAAAGGCTCATTACCTGTCTATATTCTGGGATACGCATCTTCCAAAAACCTATAGTGCCTAGGAATGATTGGGTATCTTTTTTGCTGGTCAGTGGAGACAAAGCTGTTATTATGTTAATTATGTATGTTGAGATCTGACGGTGTCCATCCTGCCACTTGACTCCCAGGAACTGGATCTCCTTGGCAGGACCTTTGACTCGATTGATGGCAAAACTGGCTTTAAGGAGAATCTGCATAATCTTTTCTCCCTTCTCAAAGACTTCTGTGTCCCCCATACGGTGACATCATCATTATACTGCAGGTGCTCAGGAGCCTCACCTCTCTCCAGTATGTCTTGGATCTGTCCATGGCAGATGGTGGGGCTATGTTTCCATCCCTATGGCAGATGATTCCAGGTGTACTGCATGCCTCTCCAGGTGAAGGCAAACTGCAGCCTGCACAGTGCTGCTAGGGGAATGGAGAAGAATGGATTGGCAATGTCAATGTGGCATATCATTTGGCTGCTTTGGACTCTAGCTCATACTGATATAGTCCAACATATCAGGTACAGCAGCATTCAGTGCTGGAGTCACTTCATTAAAGCCATGGTAGTCAACAGTCAGTCTTCAGTCCCCATCAGACTTACACACTGGCCAAATTGGGCTGTTGAAAGGTGAGTGGGTTTTGCTGACCACTCCTTGGCTCTTCAGCTCACGAATCATCTTATGGATGGGAATTACAGCATCTCAGTTTGTGTGATAGTGCCAGCAGTGCATGGCCTTAGTGACAATTTGCGCCTGCTGTTCTTCAACTTTCAACAATCCCACAACAGAGGGCTTTTCTGAGAGGCCAGGAAATGCATTTGATTGTTTTAGTACATTTTTCTCCATGGCAGCTATTCCAAACGCTTTTGTGTCCTTTTGGGTCTTTGAGGTACCCATTTCTCAGATACTCAATGCCCAGAATGCATGGGGCATCTGGGTCAGTCACAATAGGATGTTTCTGCCACTCTCTCCCAGTCAAGCTCACTTCTGCCTCCACTTACAGTCAACTCTTGGGAGCCTCCCGTCACTCCAGGAATAGAAATCAGTTCAGAACCTACATGTCCTGATGGCATGAAAGTTCAGTGAGCCCCAGTGTCAACCAGAGCCTGGTACCATTGTTCTTCAGATATGCCAAGTCATCAAATACACACAGCCCTATAGATTTGATTATCCCTCTCCTCTGCCTGGCCAGAGGAAGGGCCTCTCTAATCCTGATCTTGGTCAGTTTCAACATTCCCTTCCGAGGTAGTACATACAGGAGGTGCCTTCCAGTGGATCAGAGAGGTCACAACTTCGTCTGGTATGTTGCGATTTTTGCTCATGGGTTGCTGGCATGGCATATACTTCCATTGGCTTGCTTTTTGATTTAAGTTCTTATACTGCATCTGCCAGGACATGGGTGGGTTTTCTAACCCACCGTTTAATATCTTCTCCATGATTGAGAAGGTAATACCACAGTTAATTCTGTGATGCGTACCTATTCTCTCTTGCTAGGGAGTGTTGGCTGCTAATGTCGTGATCTCTGGTTTGCACTGGCACGACAGCATGAGTGTCCAGTTTAATGCAGAGTTGTGTGTTAACAGCAACCTCATTTTAAAACATTTGGAACTCCTCCATCATCTCTACAGAGGCTATCCATTGTTGGAAAACAGGATGAGCAGTGTCCTCATAGTCTCTATCACTGTAGGGACTGTGCCCCCCCCCCACCTCTGATGAAGGCCAAGAAGAAAGATGAGGACACAGATAGGAAGCAGTGCAGTGTTAGACACAGTGTGATGTCTCTCCAGGGGTGCGGCTGGGAAAGCCAAACCATGCCCTCATTCCTTCTTCCTGTCCACACCTCCCAAAAGGTGTAATTCTAAGAAACTTTCAAGAGAGAAGAAATTCTCTTGACTTGCTTATAGTTTCTTGGTTGAAAAGCCAGGTTTTTACCCTAACTCACCATACCCTACTAGCAGGAAAAAAAAACAAACAAAAAACCTTTCATTGAGTGATAAAAGTTTAGTTTTCAACTGTTTTATTTTTGTCGAAAACAGTGTAGTGCTTTTTACTCGGTGGATTTCACATCTGACTTTCACTCGAGTTAAGTCTGAAACTCTTACAGCTCTTACAACACTATGCCTTCCCCAATCAGCTTGAACTTATTGTAATTAATAGCTGCAAATTTCAGTTGCATAGTTTCATAAAAAAAAAAAATAAAAAAATTAAGATTATTGCCAAATCACAGTGGTGGCAGTTCACATAGTTTGCCTGGCTTTAGATGAATGTGGAAGCAATGTGTAGTTTGTCTGAAATGGTTCTTCACTGTAGGAAATCTTCTGTTCCTCTTAGAAGTATATATTATTAATTTAGTAGGAGTCTAGCTAGAAAATCATACTTACAGAAATCTCATATATCCTTTTTTTAAAATAAGTATTTTCTGTCAAAGATAAATTTTACATGTCTGTGTGAATATAAAAAAATATCCCATTGGAAGTGAATCTTACCAGAAATTTTGAAATACAAGAACAGGTAAGATATGACAGGATTGACACAACCATCCTACTTGGAGACTACTGAGGAAGATTATTTCTGTGCTTTAAAAAGTATTATATTGTTGCTTTGTTTTGGCCTGGAAGTGTTCTTCTTTCATCAGGAAATGCAACAATTCAGTGTTGAATTTGACAACACATATTTAACTTTATTTTATTATTTTTCAAAAAAATTGATGATTTTTTGAAATAGAAAATATTATTGCATTTTTCTAATCTTAGACTAACAGTGACAATACATTTTTAACTGTTATGAACTTCTGTATATATTGGAGGATATTTTTTGGGGGGGGAGAGCAGATCAATTATACTCTTTTTCTTTGATATAAACTAAATAAAGCCTTTTAAGTTTGCAAGAATAGCACTGATCCTTTCTAATTTACAGAGGGAGGAGAGAATGAGAAGAACTAGTTATATATCAGTCTCAAATGCAGACTTAAAACCAAATTAAAACAAGTTAATTTTTAACTTTCATAAATGATTGGGTACTGTGGTAAAAATACATATATGAAAGACCTGTCTTATCCTCTGTGATGACTACATTAACTATCTCAAAAGTCCTCTGTCTTTACTTAGCAAAATACAGGAGTGCTACAAGAGACATTTTATTCTCAGCCTTGTTTTTCTGAGTGACAGATAGTAGTCTGCTGTCTCAGGCCACTTCTTTGTTATTTTTCCAGTAAAATTAGACTTGACTTTTGGTTTTGATTTGTAATTTTGTCTGAGTAGAATACAGTTGATTCACAGATTCACAGATTCACAGATATTAGGGGTTGGAAGGGACCTAGAAGATCATCTCGTCCAACCCCCCTGCCACAGCAGGATCACCTAGACCAAGTCACCCAGGAACAGATCCAGGTGGGTCTTAAGTGTCTC
>JANHGM010002053.1:11718-23814 GCA_024611155.1 Corythornis cristatus | reverse complement strand
ATGGAGACTCCACAACCCCCCTGGGCAGCCTGTTCCAGAGCTCTGTCACCCTCACTAAGAAAAAGTTCTTCCGTGTGTTGACATTAAAACTCTTGTTCTCCAACTTGCACCCATTGCCTCTCGTCCTGTCATTGGAGGACATTGAGAAAAGTCTGGCTCCGTCCTCTCTACACTCACCCTTAACATATTGATAGACATTAATGAGGTCCCCTCTCAGTCTACTCTTCTCCAGGCTAAAGAGCCCCAGCTCTCTCAGCCTCTCCTCAAGAAGATTTAACAATAAAATAGTTACTCTACTATGACTGAAAGATCTAAAAGGTATTAATCCTGAAACAAATGTAGTTGTTTTTAATTTTATTCTAAGTATGTATAATTAAATATATCTACATTTTTATATAAATATACATATGTAAGTAAATATAACTGTATAATAATTCATTCTTATCACATACAAACTCTAGGCATCAATGACAATTCTGATTTATTGTACTCTAAAGAGACTTACTGAAATCACCCTAAGGAAAAGATAAAGTTTCCTTTTCAGTTCCCAGTTAATTAGAAAAGCTGATTGAGTTTGTGTGTCTGCACCATGACAGGAGACAGTCTTGCTAGTGGAGCTGTTTTTTGTATTAAAAAGGCAGTAAGAATGTGAGGAAAAAAAGCCTGTCAGTCAAATAGGTTCTCTTGTTAAAAGTCTTATTGATAATTAGTCAGTCTGGTAAGTCTTATTTCTTGCAGCATCAGTGTGTTTTGTTGAGGTGAAGACTAACAGACTGCACATGCAAGTGTTTTCAGGTGGGGGAAATAAGAATTATCTTATAGATCCATTTTAAGAGGAAGTGAACTGTAGTGTTTTAATACTTGGTAGGATGTACCCATTCCTTTTGTCTGCTTAAAGGTGTTTGATTTATTTATTTACATTTTTTTTTTTGTGTGAAGAGCTGCAAACATCGCTCAGGATCTAGTGAACTTGCCTCCTGTGAGCCAGAAGGATCAGTCCATTTACCCCAAGAGCTCATACATTATGGTTTATTTTGATGTCTACTTGCCTTACTGTGGCAAAGTGTAATAGTAGGTATCTTAGATTCAGTGAGGATCAGGATCCAATGTTAAGTATATGATATTGAGTACAGAAAGAATCCCTTTTCAGGATATTATTTATACATATGGTGTTTGCTCTTGATTTGTGTCATTGAAAGTCCATTTATAAGCCATAATTCACATAATTTGCACTGAGTAACTGCAATGTAATGGCACAGGCATAGACACCATTGTACATATGTGCAGTGGGATACTGCTACAGAAAGGAAACATACCTTCTCTGTATGATGGTATTCTACTTTTAACATGACTTCCAACATAAATTTCCTTTTGTTTATATGTGCTTAATTTCCAAGGGATTTCAGTGTTTATGGCCTCTTGATCATGACTGTGAGGAAAAGGTAGGAACCACTGAGAGTGACAGCAATTATTATGTAGTTAAAAGATTACTTAGAGAAAACAATCTATAAAAGTGGGACAGTGTGTTAGCAGAATATATTTTTAACTGTACATCTGTAATAAAACAGTTGTAGGACACTGGAACTGAAGTTGAAGCAATTTAAATAATTTCAATAATATTTGAAGAACTGGAAATATGAGTAATCCAGTGATGGAACACTGGAACAGGCTGCCCAGTGGGGTTGTGGAGTCTGCCTCCCTTGAGTTATTCAAAACCTGCCTGGATGTGTTCCTGTTTGATCTGGTCTAGGTGATCGTGATTTAGCGGGGGGATTGGACTAGATGATTTTTTGAGGTCTCTTCCAGCCTCTGACATTCTATGATTCTATGATACTACTGTATACTAAAAATTTCTATGTGAGAGTCAGGATTATAAGAATTACTGTAATCAGATTAATCATGGTACATGTCATTAAACTTTCTCTAATGAGTTTGTGAATTAAATTTCACATTTCTGTATCTGTATCAGTGGCAGGTTTTTTCAGTGCTCTGAATTACTATTGTATAAATTCATTTTAAGTGTGAGGATTTGGTATAATAATTTTATTTATTTTTTTCTTCAAGGAACTTCAGAAAATGACTCCACCTCTTGTTAGAGATGCAGGAAAAAAGCAGATAGCAGGATATTGGTTTGAACTAATCTGAGAAAGGCACGCATTTCAATTAGCAGTTCTCTGTGTCTGGATACTAAATGCAATTCCAAATCAGATGGCTTTTTGGACTATCAAATACATGTGCTTATATGAGATCTTAATTGTAGAAATAGAGATAGGTTTATAGATAAAAATGAACAAATTAATTACATCACTATATTCCAACTCATACCGTAATGCACATACAAGGCATAGAATTAATTCACTATTGAGAAATTCATGTCTCCAGAATTAATAATTTTTTTTGGTTAGTACAATTAACTAATATACATCTTTCTCCTTGATCCTGAGCAGTCTTTGGAACAAAGACTGGTGGAAATTGGGGTTAGAAGTTTGAGGCTTCTATTACACCATTTAAAATGAAACTGTTTGATGGAAGTGTCTGAGTGGTAGTAAAATAGCTGTGCCTAAATCAGTGTATCTGGACTTCTTACATTCTGAGCTTTTTAGATGTACTAAAGAGAAGAAAAAAACCCAACAAACAAACAACAAACCAACCATGAAATAAGAGGTGAATTATCACAAAACTAATTATTCACATTTATTAATACTTGAGCTGATGCTCAAATAATTTTTGCAAAAAAAACCAAGTAATGTTTGAAGCCTTTTTTTTTTTTTTTTAATTTTTACTGCAGAATGTTTAAAAATTAAGAGGCAATAGTCACATGATTTGTGGAGGTAGTTCTGGATTCTACAGTGCTAGTAGCTAGAAAATTACTTGTGAGATAGAAAATTTCTATCTCAGGGTAAGGTAACAGTATGCATACTGTGGACATAAAAAAGCATGTAGATTCATTTACAGGAACCTGTACAAAATAACTTTTTTTTGGACTTTATATTCTGTTTAAGATACCAAGCATGTCTACTTTTGTCTTACTCTTATCTTTCAGCCTGTGACTTGCATGTATCTGTTTACATAAACATCTTTAAATTGTACTGGCAGTATTTATGGATCTATTCCTTGGCAGAATTCTGGTTCTGGACATGAAGAGAATAGAGATTGTTTGAATACATCCTTACATTTTTTTACTTGCTCAATTTGTTTCTGTCATTTTAATTTAAAATTAAATCAACACAATACTTCTGTCAATACTGCATGTTCTAGCACCTGAAGTTCAGGAGGAAGCAATACGAACTACCACATACATACCTAAGCAGCTGAGTTTCTTCAGTTTTAAGATTGTTGACTTGCTGTGCTGCACCATTTAGAATACTAAGGAAAGGAAATATGTGTAGGTTTTTTTCTCCTAACTTCTGACCCTTGAAATTAAAGCACTTTCCCCAACACCCTCAGTTGCTGCTAACCCTCAGGAAAAATGAGTCACTTTTCTTAGAAATTGTTTTTAACAAGATGATGCAGCTGTCCTCAAAATAAAGTAATATACATGAGAATCTGAAACATTAGCCCAAACAAAACATTAACCTGTTAGGCTGCTAAATTTATTCAGAAAATCCATATTGTGTAGCTTTCTTTCTTATCACATCTTTTTCTTTTGTATTCAAAGAAGTACAGTTAAAGTTTTCTGTTCACTAACAACAAGGTCCCTAAGTCATTTGCAACTGTGTACTTCAAATGAGGTTTTTCAAAATATTGAAAAAATGGTTACAGCTGGCTGCACACCCTGACAGTTGAAAATAAAACTCTCATACCAGTCATAAGAAAAATTTTGATTTAACTTATGCACAGTGAGAGCCACCAAAGAGTTTGTTTCCAAAGAGGTGACAGTGAAGTAAGAACTTCTACAGATGCCTTTCATGCACCAATAAGTTAAAAAAACCCAACAAAGCAAATCAAAACAAAAAAAAAAAAAACCCAAAAACCAAAATCCCTAACTGGAAAATACACAGTCCCTTTATAATTACTCATTTCATAGCTGTAATTAAGCATTTCATTATCAAGATGCTAATCAATCCAGAACAATACTCCTGGGACAACACAGACATCCAGAAACATAACAATTATGATAGAAATGCTGCAGAAATTTTTGCAGGAAATGATTAGGTGCTCTAACATTTCTCTTGTGAAAGATTGAACTCCCACAAAATGTATCGTGGTGTTCTATGTAGAATGGCAGACTCATCTTCCAGGTTTTAGATAAAAAAGATATATACTTTGTCATCAGTATAAAGAATACATTAATTAAAAAGAAATAAATAAATAAGCTTTCTTGTATCTTGGAAGATTCTTAGATAATACAAATGTATGTGAGTAAAGGAATTTTAAAAAAAAAAGTTGTTTTTCTGGATTATAGGGTGTATTTTTGTGGGGTTTTTTTTGTTGGTGTTTGTTGGTGTTTTGTTTTGTGTATGTATGTGTAAGGTTCTTTATTTTTTTATATATTTATGTTATTTTTTCTTTTAGGTTTTGTTTGTTTCTTTATGCTTTTGATTTTGGTTTGGTGGTGTTTTTGGTTTTGGGGTTTTTTGGTTTTTTGGTTTTGTTTTGTTTGTTTTGTTTTGTTTTCCTAAATTATCATTATTTGCAGCTGCCTCTAAAATTTTCTGTTGAGATTTTTTCTATATGAGGCAATGCTAACACTGAAGCAGATTGAGTCCTGAGTAACTGCTGCCATTTACAGCCCTCTTTCATGGTGTAGTATTCACAGGTTTGAGGTTTGATCTGAATTGGCAGCAACATTGTGGCTGTTGAGACAGGGCTTTGTGTGGACTTTGGGCAGGGGGTGATGTCTTTCTGGAAAAGGGAACAGAGCAACTTTTATCTGCCTTAGGAAGCAGTGTTGTGATAACATGGAAATCCATGGCACTAATACACAGAGTTCCTTACAATTAGACAACACTGTAATACTATAGTATTATAGTATTTATACTATAAATAATTTTATTTCATGTTCTAATGAGGCAATTAATGTAAGATGAGTCTCTGAAAGTTTTGATAAATTTTAGTGAGACTATCTGAAGGCTTACAATTACTGTGTAATCCTACAGGATACTGGTTTTTGTGATCATATGGCATATGGTACCTTGCACTTTGTGGTATGATACAAAGTATCAGGATAGAATTCTTAGAATATTTTTTGATAGCCACCTACATGAATATTTGATTGTCATAGGAGTATGTTTACTGCCTACTATTTGCCACCTAGAAATGAAAATGCATAAAGCAGAGGGAAAAAAACAAGTGTCATGGAAGTCTTTGTGCATGAGACGTGTCTGAATGGCAGATAGCCTGTCTCTTCTACCTTTTGCTACAAATTTGAACTCCGAAAATCTGTTGTTTTTGTGATTTTATGTGAGTACACACATATTTATATTCTTAAACATTCTTCCTATGCAGATGTTTTGCTTTGCTGGACATTAAAGACAATGGTTTATTTTATATATATTTTTTAATATCTTCTGAAACTCAGATTATCAAAGGCTCTGAAATGCTGAATGACTGGAGAGGTAAAATGTAAAAACACCATCTTTTGTAACTATGTTTTTTTAAAAGAGATGACAAACAGAATAACCTTTGTGATGTGTCCTCTATTCTATCAATTTCCTTTCTTGATTGTACATTTAGAAGACAGATTAGATTGCAGTCTGGTTAATTCACCAATTTAATCTTTAGTGATTGTTTCCTGTGATTTGTCTGGAATATTTAAGAAGTAAGATACAACAGAATGCCTATTTTGGAAACTGTGTCATGTTCATAACTAGTGAGAGAGGTGGTGATTATATCAACCAATAGTATCTATGAATTCTTTAGCAGGAAGGAACTAATCCAGTATATGGGAGGAAAACAACTGTTGATAAATATGATATCATCTGTGTAATATTATGGTGAACATGAATAACCTTTCCATGTCACAGTATGCTACGGGTATCTGTGTTAAAGCAGTATTTCCATAGCTGTATACAGTACAGTTTAAATCTGTTCTATGTCATACCTTTTATGAAAATAGCATACATTTTGGTGGGCAGCACATATTCTCACATTCTTACTGAGAACTGAACAAAAGAGGTTACAAAAGAAGCTGAAGATTACACAATACCAATATGCTATTGACAATTGTATTTGAAATTACCACCTTGTTGCTAGGAACATCATATGTGGAAACAAGTCAAGTCACAGTTAGATTTTCTTTAATATAAACCCAAAAAGATAAGCACTTGGGAAGGTGTTGCAGGACATAGATTTGAAAAACACTTGCTGAAATGTTTCCTGAGAAGAAGAATGTTTGGTATACACATAATGCATTTCAGTCTGTTCTAGCAGTCTGTAACGGTTGTAAGAGGATGAAGTACAGGTCTAAGAGGGATTTTTTTTTTTTTTTTTTTTTTTATCATGTTTTTAAAGCTAAGACCTTTGAGTGCGAAGTTGCCTGGACAAAACAATATGAATGAAAGCTCTGGTTATTGAAGCTGCACCACTTTAAAACAAAGTGAAAATCTTAACCTCAAAAATGAAAAATGACTGCATGTGTACTGATGAATGCTTTTCGCAATCTCCAATTGTTAGACTGTTGAAACAGTAGTAGGTTTTATGGTGGAAATCCTTTGTAGTTGTTCTCTGTTTGCTTTCACCAAATAGAATGCAAGAGGTAAATATAATAAAAGGAAGCACCTGAAGTGTCACTTGAAGTGGCCATACTAAGACACCTGTTTTTCCTAATTACAGATAAAGCTATCGTTTTAATCGCATTTTGAACTATTGTCTGTCCTTGCTGATGATTTTATGATTTTATTTTATATCAAAACAGTCTTGTCCACATTAGGATATTAGTTTGGTATCTAGGAATGTGCCAAGTGGTTCTTTCTTAATAAGAAATCTTCCAACAGTAAAATATCTGTAGGCTTTGACATTTAACTCTTCTATTCATAACATTACTTTTACTTCTTCTGTAAGTATAATAAAAGTACTGCGTGCTTCAAAGGTGTTTTGTAGTTCTCATATTTTAATTTTTTTTTTCCAAAAGAGGAACTGTGGAAAACGGTGTGTCATGCCATATCTTAGGGAAAAGTGTAGTGATTTTATTGCTTCGGGAAGCTTTTGTACTTTATTATCAAATTGTTTTATAATGCCAACTACTTTTGAAAAATAACCGTTTTAGATTTCCATCTCTTCCTCTAATACAATTGTATTGCCTTCAGCAATGTTATAATAAAGTGCAGTCAGGCTAAAATAGGTGCATCTGGATTACTGTCCTGTGTGTACTGCAAATTCACTATCTCAGTCAGTCATTCTTCAGTCTTATAAGGCTGTAGGTGTATTGGATGGTATTGAAACAAAACTGTAAAGTGAAAAGGAAAAAGAAAAGCTATAAAGAAATCGCAGAGTAATAAAAAAAATATTGCTTTTCATTGCTTATGTCAGATTTCACCTGTTAGCTCCAAACTGGTAAATGTGTTTCTATCTTAATGTTAGTATTTACAGTACCCAGTATACTTCAGCTGTGACTAATCCCAAAGACAAGGAAGAACCTGAATGGTTCACAATTTCCATGCTGAGAAGACACAGAAGAGATAAAATTCTTCTGAAACAGAAGTGACTCTTTAGATATAAGTAATGTTATGAATGTGCATAGAAATAGAACTGTAGGATAATTCTTATTGCCAGGTTATTCAGATAACCAATCCTGGGAGGGTTCTGTCCTTTTCTTCTAGAAAAACAAGTATTTGATTAATTTCTCCTATGAACAAAGCCAGGGCTGGGCAATTTCTGGATAACTATAGTTAAGTAATTTAAAGAGATCTTGTGTAACAGGAGTCAAGACTAAGGTATTGATAGAGCTTGAGTTTTTCAGGCAAGAAGTCAGTCGTAGTAGAAGATACTTGATTTGTACACTCCTGTTACCTGTGGCTTTGTAACACAGTCTAAGTTCTCAGTATATATTATCAAAAATATATTGGGCTAATGTGCATTGACAGTTAACACTTTATGTTTTCTTTTCCATCAAGACTATTTTCATCTCAGAAATTCAGCCATTGCTAGCACAATACCTTTTTCTTGATCCAATATTTGGGAGCCATGGATTTAACAATACAGAATGCTCTACTTGGATATTTCTGCACCATAAATAAGGAAAGTTCTTATAGTCAACTGCAAAATTGACTAAGATTGCAGAAGTTTGTAAACACTGAGATATATGACAACTTACAAATTGTTATTCTAGTTCATTATTTAGAATGTGAGTGAAGCTGTATAAAGATCATAATAGACAGCTTTTTCTGTTTATGCTTAAATGTTACATATAAACATAAATATATTTGTAAGTAAAAAAAGATGAACCTTTCAACAACTTTCTACCTGAATAAAAAAACCCTCTGATATGATAGTTAATGTATTTTGTGTCATTTAATTAATTTATCTAGCAAATTAATTTATCTATTTCCTTTATTTCTTTGGTTATTAAAAATCCATTTCTGTTTTGTAAGGTAACAGAGGAAGTCCAAAATAGAATTATAATATAGAATTATAATATAGAATCAGATTTAATACATTATGTTGTTTAATATAAGCAGAATTCCACATGTCAATGGAACTCAGTGGTGCTTTTATAATTATATAGTTCACACGCTTGCTTGGATCAGTAGCTTGCTCTTCCAGGGTGTGTGCTCACTTTTGTTGGAATAACTGAAATACAGAAATTTAGGAATTACAGAGGGACATTAAGGTGTATTCTTATCCAGAGACTGATAAGACTAAGCTTTGGAACTGTCAGCTCATCTACTAAATCTTACATTTGCATTTTGACTTTTTTAAGAATTAAAACAGAATGAAGCATGGAACTTTACCAGCAGGTTAACATTTATTATGCTTAATCAATAAAAGAGCAAGATAAATGTAGAACTTCTGGTAGTTTTCCTCATTGATTTGGAAAAAACATATAATTTCCTTTAAAAGACTATGATTTACAGAATCACAAAATTGATAAGGCTGGAATAGACCTCCAAGATCATCAAGTCTAGCGTATGACCTAGCATCACAACACCTAGCTAAAGCATGTCACTAAGTGCCTCATCCAGTCTTTCCTTAAACACTGCCAGGGATGGCAACTTCACCACCCCGTGGGCAGTAAATTCCAGTGCCTAATGACCCTTTCCATAAGGAAGTTCTTCCCAATGTCCAACCTAAACTTTCCCTGGTGGAGCTTTAGGCCATGCTCTCTCATCCTGTCACTGGTTGCCTGGGAGAAGATTCCAGCCCCCAGCTGACTACAGCTTCCTTTCAGGTAGTTGTGCAGAGTGATGAGGTCTCCCCTGAGTCTCCTTTTCTGTAGGAGGAACAACCCCAGCTCCCTCAGCCTCTCCTCATAAGACTTTCCTTCCAGTCCCTTCACCAGTCTTGTCGCTCTCCTCTGGACCTGCTCCAGCAGCTCAATGTCCTTCTTGAAGTGCGGGGCCCAAAAGTGTACACAGTATTCGAGGTGAGGCCTCACCACTGCCAAGTACAGAGGGAGAATTATATCCCCTCATCCAGGTCATTTACCTAGAGATAGTTCTGAAATTCACAGTATCACAGTATCACAAAGTATTAGAGGTTGAAAGGGACCTTGGAGATCATGGAGTTCAATCCCCCTGCCAGGCAGGATTATAATCTAAGTATAATCCAAGTATAACCTTACACAGGTCACAGAGGAACGCATCCAGGAGAATCTTGAAACTCTCCAGAGAAGGAGACTCCACAATCCCCCTGGGAACCCCATTCCAATGCTCTGTGACCCTTACTGTAAAGAAGTTCTTCCTCATGTTAAGGTGGAACCTCCTTGTGTACTCCCCCTTGTACTATCACAGGGCACAAGTGAGAAGAAGCTGTCACTTTCCTCTTGACACTTAGCCCTCATATATTTATAAACATTTATCATGTCCCCTCTCAGTCTTCTCCAGAGCCCCAGGTGACTCAGCTTCTCCTCAGAAGGCATGTGTTCTAGTCCCTTAATCATCCTTGTAGCCCTCCGTTGAACTCTCTCAAGAAAATCCCTGTCTCTTGAACTAGGGAGCCCAGAACTGGACACAATACTCCAGGTGAGGTCTCACCAGTGCAGAGTAGTGGGGGAGGAAAACCTCACTCGATCTGCTGGACACACTTGATGCACCCCGGGATACCATTGACTTTCCTGGCCACAAGGGCACATTGATGCTCCATTGAGAACTTGTTGTCTACCAGGACTCCCAAGTCCTTTTCCACAAGGTTGCTTTCCAGCAGATCGCCTCCAATCTGTACTGGTGTAATTTGTTATTCTTACCCAGATGCAGGACTCTACACTTATCCTTGTTGAACCTCATTTGGTTCTGCCCTGCCCAGTTCTCCAACCTGTCCAGGTCTCGCTGGATGGCTGCACAGCCTTCAGGCATATCCGCCAATCCTCCCAGTTTTGTGTCATCAGCAAACCTGCTGAGTAGACACTCCGTCCTGTCATCAATGTCATTGATAAAGATGTTGAACAGGACTGGACCCATCACTGATCCCTGGGGGATTCCACTGGTTACAGCTCTCCAGCTGGACTTAGCACCATTGATTTTGGTTACAAATTTATTTTGGTTAAAAAAATGAAAATTCATGTTAAGCTTTTTTTGCTATTCTTTCTAGTAATGATTCAGCTGACAGTCAGATTTTTACAGACAAAATTTGTCAATGAGATGTGTTTATTTTCTTCTTTAAGAAGAAATCTTGGTTGATATGCAAAGATGAGAAGTATTCACAATTCTTCCTTGACTTGGTTCTAGTAATGTTCAAGATTTTTTTCTTTTTTTTTTTTTTTTTCTCTCTTCTCTTGCATACATATGGTATTAGAAATCTGTGGCCAGGGAATGGATGTACTTTAGGATTGTAAGTGTGATAAATAAACTGTATAAAGAGAAAGTCTGTCTTCTGTTTCGGTCATTGCCTGCCACTTGTTCTTGGAGAAACACTTTTTATAAAAAAAATATAAGGTGTCTCCAGTTGTTTTTCCATAAGTCCTTGTGGCAGACCAGATGTGAGCTCTCTCTGAACAATTTCAAACTTTAGAAGAAAGAAATTTAGAAAGATTTAGAAAGAGCCAGAAATCCCATTTCTGTAATAGCATAAAGGAGTTCTCATATGTTCACATTCCTGGATTCAAAAATTTTTTAACTTAAATTTATTTTTTTTTTTGCAGGTCTCTTCTGAGACCTCTTTCCTGCTGTGTGAAATTTCTATGTTGAGTTATCAAGCATTTACACACATGCAGGCATGGTAAAGCAGGCAGATAAATAAAATGAGTATTTACCTTTTTTTTCCTACTTCTAAGATTTGCCTTCAGGTAAGCATTTTATATAACTTTAGCTGTCTTGGAAAAGGGACAACCTCCTCATGAGTTAGCTCTGTGTTAGTATCTAAAAGTTTGGTTTTGGTGCTAAAGTAAAAAGACTCTAGAAAAGTAGTTCAGTGTTCAGATGTTTCATTTACCTCATTGATGCTTTTAAGGATAATTGGTACATGTGCCCATGCACAAGTGCTATCATCTGCAGGTAAGGACCTGAGGAGCATTCATTTGTGTCTCTTCATTGAACACTCTGAGGGGGCTGGACATCTCCATTTTTACTGATTTTATTGGTAGATACCACTAATTAGGTAAAATCTATCTTCTTACATATGTGCTAATGATATAAATATATTACCTAGTTCCACCCCTTATTTTCCACTTTCATATTAACAATTTGTTTGTTAATAACCATTGTGAGAGGAATTATTCATAGGTAGCTCTTCTGGAGTTTTTTTTTAGAGCAATTTTTTTATTATTTAATACAGGTGTTACACACTACATATCCTAAAATAAAAACAAGCTTTTATTAAAGCTTTACAAAATATTAACTGTTGATCTGTAGCTATTATGATAATTTTCTTACCAGGGAGAAGTCCCATCTTTCTTCATTCGTGCAATGTGAATGCTGCAGCAAGGATAGCCACTAGTGGCCTATTAACAATTATATATTATAAGGTCTTTCATGCATTTCTGTTATTCACAGCTCCTACAAA
>JANHGM010002053.1:0-11618 GCA_024611155.1 Corythornis cristatus | reverse complement strand
AGTCTCCAGTCAACTGGTACCTCCCCAGTTAGCCAGGACTGTTTGTAAACAATAGAAAGTGGCTTGGCGAGCACCTCTGCCAGCTCCTTCAGCACTCTTGGATGAATTTCATCTGACCCCATAGACTTTTGTACATTTAAGCTGTGCAGCAGCTCACATATTGTCTCCTCTTGAAAGAAACCCTGTTTCCCATCTCCACCTGGTTCTAGTGGCAGATCACTCAGTGAGTCAGTGTGGCCTTTAAAGACCAAAGCAAAAAACACATTGAGTACCTCAGCCTTTTCCTTATCTCCAGTCACTAATTCTCCCTTTGCATTTAGCAAAGTGTGGAGATTCTCCCTAACCCTCCTTTTGCTGTTTGGGTACTTGTAGAAGCTTTTTTTTTGTCTTTTATGTTAGTCGCCATCTTGGGCTCGAGATGAGCTTTTGCCTCTCTTATTCTATTCCTGCATTGTCTCACAGAATCCTTATAGTTTTTGTGAGTGGCTTATCCCTTCTTCCATAGGTCATAGACCTTCTTTTTCTTTTTGAGCTCTAGCCAGAGCTCTCTGCTCAGCCAGGCTGGTCTTCTGCCCTTCCGTTTCATCTTACAGCTCACTGTGACAGCCTGCTCCTGTGCCTTAAAGATTTCCCTCTTGAGAGTTGTCCAGGCTTCCTGGGCCACTTTGCCCTGCAGGACTGCCTCTCAAGGGACCCTGCCAACCAGTCTCCTAAAAAGTTTGAAGTCTGCACTCTAGAAGTCCAAGGCAGCAGTTCTGCTGACCCCCCTCCTTGCCGCCCCTAGAACTGAAAATTCTATTATTTCATGGTCACTTTGCCCAAGACATCCTCCAACCTTCACACCATCCACAAATCCCTCTCTGTTGATAAACAGCAGGTCCAACAGGGAGCCTTTTCTGGTTGGCTCCCTCACCAGCTGCATAAGGAAGTTACCTTCCACAGAGTCCAGGATCCTCCTGGAGTGAACTTTTTACTCTGAATTATGAAGGCAGATTGTTTTGGAAGCTAAGAATTCTTTGATAATTGCATTTAGTCCTTGTAATGAACACCACCTCCATTTTGTTTTTCACAAGTAAGATTAATCATTGATTGATGATCAGTCTAAAGGTTGATACAATTGTTGGTAGCAGGGTTCCTAGATTAAGCTATGATTTTTTTTGGTAAAGCAGAGGCATACTTGTATGGAAAACCTTGATGGCACCTGATTGTCTCTTGGCTTGCCTCTTTCAGTGTTATTAGCCCATCATCTTCATACCTTCACTAACAGTAGGTCTGGAACTCACTAGAAAGAAAAAGCACCCACCTGTCATCTTTATTTAAACGCTTCTGTTTACTTGACCTAGAATACTAATTAGTAGAAGTTAGCTATGGAGTCAAGAGCAGTTAAAGACAGAAAACAACAGGCAAAGAGTCTCCTAGAAATCTTAGTGTGTTCATGAGCTTAGCTAAAGCCATGACACTTGGAAGCAGTGAAGAAAGGAATTACTGAGGGCTTTGATTTTTATTATCTGAGTGATAATGAATATCACCTTCAGAGCAGAGACAGTGAGTGCAGTATTCTAATTTCTTGTATGTCCATTTAGCGTGAGACAATGGAATGACATTTTTCATAAAAAAAAATCCTTCTTAACATTTTATTTGCTGGGCTTTGTGATCCATCCCTTCTTTTGCTGAGAGGATAAATGAGTGTAATTACATAATAATGTATCAGGATCATTAGATTTTTTTGATCACCCCTTTTTCCCCATGTGATAAATAGGGTGATTGATTTTGCTTCAGATAGCTGGGTGTGACAATAGGTGGGCAGGTAGTCTGTAAGCTTTGGGACCCCCCACAGGGACTGTAGCAGGGACTATTTCAGCAGGGGTAGGAATGTGTTTGTCCTGAAAAAATTCTTTAATAGAGGGGCATGGATTGGACCATCCAGGGTGGGAGGCAGGTTGTTGCTATGCCAGAATTGTATAAATACCTGAGAGCCAAGCAGTTTGGTATGCATGCAGCCATTTTTGGTGTGCACCCTGTGTTGTAATCTTTGTTCCACAGATTTTTTGTTCCAGAATAACCATGAGTGCATTTCTATCACCACAGGTACATAATATTTTCTATGTTAGATACCACATGTAATGTTTTAGTGGGAATGTTTGGAATGTTTTACAATAATCCCCAGTGCACCATTAAAATATGGTTATGTAAAATAAGCACCTTTGTGGTGACCTTTTTTCCCCCCCTCCTCAGCTCTCCTTTTGATTATCAGTTTTGTTTCCTTTCCAATTCCTCTGATGCTAAAGGGAGTATTTCTATATATATAAGGCATGAATCTTAGTGCCCATCACATTTCTGCCATTCAACTTCACAATATCAGCTAGTGTGTGTGCCAAGGAAAAGATAAAGTTTTGTACACAAATGAGCTTCTTTTTAAGATAGTTTCGGACTCCACTGTAACTCCTGCTGTTTAGAACAACCAAAATCAAAATCACCCCTTGGAAGTACATTTCATACATCTCCATCTTTGTGGTATCATTGCAATCATTATGTAGCAGTTTGCTCTGATATACTTTCACAGACACAAATGAGTCAGACGGGGCTGACGTCTTACGGATTTTGCTGTCATTTGAAATGCTGGCTAGTAGTGGTGAAAGTGGGGAATAGGTTCCTTTAGTAATTTGCCTATTAGGATTTCTTAAGTTTGTGTTTTCTGATGCATTAGATGAATCAAAACACAGTTTTACAATAACACATTCTTAACAGCCTTTGATTTCTAGCAGTTGCTCACATCTTTTCCTCCTTGAGCATCTTATTTGAGCATTGCTCTTTATTGTAAACTGGGCTTTTTATACCAGCCACAAATCTGTAAGATCTTTCTAGTGGAATGGTAGTGAATATAATGTTTTCTCCATCCTTTTGGTTTTTATCTTCACTGCATGGAAACCATTCATGTAGTAATAAATATATGTAGTATAAAAGTTCATATATTTCAGACACTTTGAAAAGCAAAACTATATTTTATAGGTATTTTTGTGGTGTACCCCAGGGCTCAGTACCAGGGCTAGTTCTCTTTAATATCTTTATCAATGACTTGGAAAGAGGAGGTTGAGTGCACCCTCAGTAAATTTGACGATGACACTAAGCTGGGTGGGAGTGTTGATCTGCTTGAAAGTAAGGAGGGTCTGCAGAGAGATCTGGACAGACTATATTGGTAGGCCAAGGGTAATGGTATGCATTTTAGTAAGGCCATATGCTGAGTTCTTGACTTTGACTATAACAACCCCCAGCAGAGCTACAGTGTCGGGAAAGCTGCTCAGCAGAGAGGAGACTGAGGGTGTTGATTGACAGCTGTTTGAACATGAACCAGCAGTGTGCCCAGGTGGCCAAGAATGCCAATGGCATCCTGGACTGCATGAGAAGTGGTGTGGCCAGTAGGACCATGGACGTGATTCTGTACCTGTACTTAGCACTGGTGAGGCTGCATCTCGAGTACTGTGTTCAGTTCTGGGCCCCTCACCACAAGAAAGACACTGAATTGCTGGAACATGTCCAAAGAACGGCAACAAAGCTAGTGAAGGACCTGGAGAACATTTTATGGGGAGCAGCTGAGAGAGTTGGGGTTGTCTAACTTTGAAAAAAAGAAGGCTCTGGGGAATCTGAAAGGAAATTGTAGAGAGGCTGTTGTTGGTCCATTGAACAAAATAAGTGATAGAACAAGAGAAAATGTCTTAATTTGTGCCAAGGGAAGTTTAGATTAGATATGAGGAAGAATTTATTCACAGGAAGGGTTATCAGGCACTGGAATGGCTTGTTCAGGGTAGTGTTTGAGTCCTCAACCCTGGAGGTGTTTTAGAGTTGTGTTGATGTAGTGCTGAGGGATGTGATTTAGTTGAGGTCTTCACAGTGTTAGGTTAATGATTGGACTAGATGAGCTTAAAGTTCTTTTTCAATCTGGGAAATACTGTGATTTGGTGATAGTGACAGTGACCAGCCATTTGGAGATATCTCTAGTATTTCCAGTGAGAGATAAAAAGTTTGTTATATTCTGTATTTTCTGGTATTGCTCAAGTGTGGTAAATTTGGACAAAAATGGGCACTGCTTTTTTTTAACTTGGGTACTTTAGCTGTAGTGCTCCCAGTATATCATATTCAATTACACATCATAATAAATGACATAGATTGAATTGGAATCTTATCTCTTTATTCAATGCTGAATTTCTGGTTTTATGTTAGATATAGCTCAGATATGTACACAAAATCACAACATTTATTTTAACCTTAAAGAGTTGTTGAACTATGCAATATGCTGGTATTTGAAGTCTAGCTTTAAGAACACTTTATGAAGCAGATTTTGATTACTAAATTCTTGGTAAACAAAATCTATTTGCTAATTTATTCTTACCAGATGCCAGGCCATCAGCTTCAAGTATGATGCATGCAAGTGGGCTTTCTATTCTGGATATTGAATCCACTTTGATTCCCTTCTTACAACCTGAGTATTTTAGTGATGTAATTTACTTATACGTCATAACAATGGCAACTCTTGTGATTCAGAAGGTGCTGTTGAATACAACAAAAGATACAAGGTCTGACAGGTGCTTGTTTATGGTAGAAAAGTTGCACTAAGAAATACATTGGAATGGTATCATGATTTTTCCTGTATGTGACAGTATTCTGACAGGAATTGTTTCCTTTTCTTTCTCCCTAAAACTTCTGTCTTTTAAAAATATTTTGCCTCATGTTGTGAACAATTTTAAAACAAACAAACAAAAAAACAAAAACCCAGAAAATTTATGCTCTATTCTTGCTAACTGTTTTTTTTTTCTCTTTTTCTTATCTGTTCCACAGGCTCTGAAAATACTTCATCTGAAATTGCAGACCAGATAAACTCGTAGTGGCTTCTAAGCCAGTGAGAACAAGGCTGCCAAAGCATGATGGTGCCAAGCTGTCGGATAATGCACGTAGTCAGGCCAATGGTGGTGCTCCTGTGTTTGCTGCTCTATGCCAATGCTGAAAGTAAGCTTATTATTCATTTGTGCTTAGGTTTTGTCTGAAAGGAACAGTTTTGGTTTCAGCTGGTGCTTACTAAAGGTCTTGGAATGAATCCTGTTCTGTGTAATTCTTAAAACTCTGAGGTCGTTTCTAGATCTCAGCTACCATTTGAAAAGAATGATTTCAGAATGTTAAAAAGAATGTTACTATTTTTCTACTTAATGCCCTTTTTTTTAAGCAACTAATGGTTCCCCTTAGATGATGGAAACCATTGCCACAAAGTTACATAGTCAAAACAAGACTGACTTTGCTTACAAGGCATTGAGCTGATCCATTTTGACATCTGCCGTTCTTTGAGTATTTTGTTATTTGTTTAAAAACAATCAAATAAACAAACAAACAAAAAAAGCAAACAGAAAGACACTAACCCCCCAGTTAATATTCAGTCCAATTAAAATTCCAGTCCCTTTGTAACTGCCACAACATCTGTTCTAATGTATTATTTCTGACAGCTGTGATAGACTACAGTATCCAAACAAATCAAGCAGAACTGACAATTCAGTGGCTGTTCTATATGTGTGATAATTCAGTGAAGGAAGTCACCTGTGTACTTGTAATGGGGGGAAACTGTTGGATTTTTGTCAATTACTTTACCTATTAATGGGAAGATACTATCTTCTTTTTAATTAGGAAATCATTAAGTCGACCTTGTTTACATGTGTTCCTTCTCCCAGCTGTCCTGTGGCTTATTGCAGAAGTAATGTGCAAATGAGAAAAGCCATTTGCTTTCCACCTGTTGACTTGCAGGTTTACTACAAGCTGACTGTTACTTTTACTACAAGCTGACTTTTAAGATGAATTAATTGAAGGATTGCTTTCCTAGTGAATCTTCCTGACTCTGTGCAGATACACCAACAAACAATAACTTTGTTCCATCTCTTTTAAAGACTTCTATGTTTTTTCATACATCTGTGTAAAAACACCAGAAGAGTTGAACTATGTGGGAACACACAGGAATAAAATTAGTGTCAGTAAGACTGCATAAATCAGTTTTCAGGAAATGTGTATTGAAGAGTTTCTTATCATTCCACTTACCACCTGCATTCCATGTATACTGTTACAACAGTAAAAGAGATACAAAGTCTTTGCACTTCCATGTGTAATAAGACATTTCTTTTAACCATAGCACAATCAAAGTGAAGAACAAGAAAACAAACAAACAAACAAACAAACAAACAAACAAAACCCAACAAAACACAACCAAACTACAGACAAAGCATACATGTTTGTTGAGTACTGACAGCTGAGATTCATTGGCCCTTTTCCAGGTAGATAATCACCAGCTGGGATGAATGTGTCTAAGGTGAAGCCAAGGACATTTTAACACTTTAGCCAGCAAATAATTAATTGGGAAGTGGGCCCATATGTTGAATATTTCTGTGGTTGTAGTATATCACTTATTTTAAAAGTAAATTCTGTGTTTAGCAAACATAGCTTATTAGAATCTGCTATACGTTCTCTGCTTCAGTTGATGTAATATCCAACCTTCTGTGGATAAATAGTAAATTATATTTTGGTTTTGGCAAAGCCCTGTTGGATATCAATTTACAAAAAGTCAAATGCCCAAAATTCCTTTGTTAGTCCTTTACTCATGAAGAAATGTAGATTTTCTGTAATCATCTTACCTTAAACAGAAGATTCCTTTTCATAATTCTTCTCTGTGGGGAAGTTTTTATGAAGGTTAGCATGGAGTTTACCTAAAATTAACTGGTATCTCAATACAGTTTTTGAGGAAGATTTCAGATGCATTTTTCCAAAATGACAGTATTCCACTTACAATTCGTTTTTATTTTAAATAATATGAAACAAAATAGAACTCAGCTATTTTGAGTCTTTTGCTGTCTGGGACTAGGAGGTCTTTGTGGTGTTTCTAGAATCTATGGAATGTCATATGCAGAGTAAAGGTTGTAAGATGCACAAAAATAGCATTTCTGAAGACAGATTCTTAAACATCATGTTCTTTTGCAGGTTTAGTGTACTACCTTAAGTGATAACAAAGTTCTCTTCAAGATAAAACATGAATTACTTGGGGTTTTTTCTATCCTTTTAGACATGGGTTTATACCATATTTATATTATGTAATCATTAATATTTTCATGTGATGAATGTTAATAGATGTCCCTGATCTCTGTGTGGGCATTGGACTGGATGACCTTTGGAGGTCGCTTTCACCCAAACCATTCTGTGATTCTATGTCAGAAGCACTATTACTGTAAACTGGAAATGCCCCACTGAAAATACTATTGATCATCTTTCACAAATGCACAAATCACCTGAGCTTTCAAAGGTATTTTAGGTTATTTTCTTGGAGGGATTTATAATGATGCAACATATTCCATGGTTATTACTTAGTATCTATTACTTCTTATTGTTACCCAATAGGAAAATAGCATTTTAAAAATACTTCCAAGAAAAAAAAAAGATTAAAGATTTCTAAGATGAGACAGATTCAACTAAGAAAAAGTTGCTAAATGCTACTAGAATTTCAGAACTAAAGTATAATGGGGTAGTAACTTCATTAGTTATTTTGTTCTTTAAAAAAAACAAAAATGCTTTAAGAAAACTCATTTGTGCTTGGTACTAGCCAAGATTTGAGGTTAGAGTCTCTGTTAAGATATTCCAGAGTAGAGAATAAGCAGATAATTGTTAGGAAGTGATAGACTGGTTTTACTATTTCTGTATATTCTTAAGTGGAGAATTAAGCCAGACAATATAACTTTATAAGAACAGAAATGCAGTTATTCACCTGATCATTTATAAATACTGTTGACTTGTTTAGAACTTTGGAAGATGTATTAGAGTTTTCTTGCTTTTTTTGTTGTTCAGATTTTGCCATGTGGGTGGTGTTACTATAAAATGCAGGGAGTAAACTCATATCTGCCAGGTGACAGTTTAAATAATCAGGCTTTTATCTAATCTGGTTACCTCTTATTTCAAGGAAAAAGGCTTCTCTTTTGACCTTACTTTTGTTTTCTCATTACTACTGATAAAAGTCATGACTAAGAAATTACATAAATGTCCACAATATGTATAAATTAACATAATATTTTTTACAAAATATTATATTTTTTAGTTTCATGCATCTTTCTTGCAATCCTTTTCTTTCCAAGGTATTATAGAAAAAACTGATCTTTAAAGGAGAGAGTAGTCTAATGCAAGGTTTTTTTCACTTACACTGACTTGCTTTATATTTCAACTAAAGGACTGATATATATAACACAGACCAAAGATGTTTGTGACTAGAGTGACGGGAAGTCACAGCAATGTCTTCTGTATTCTAGTCAGATTTTATTTAATTCCCTTTACAATATTGTGTTGAAAACAACATAGCATAATTTTTTTTTGTCTCTTGACCTATGAAATTAGAGACTATGATTGTAAAATAATTAATATGCACAGGCTTTTAAGTTGAATTAATATTTTATATGTATGTACAAATGGTATACATTATGCAGTATGAATTAAATTATGTGCTATATATGTGTTTGTATGGCTCCAAATAATGCTGCATTAATGATTTGAGTTGCAAATTAATGTTTTTCTGCTTCACCAATCTAAAAGAGGTGTGCTTTGAGAGTCATTGTAACATTTTACTCTTACACACTATGCATTGTTTATTTGAAAGGTAATGATGAATTTCCACAAACATAGTTATTTTATGGACTGTGTGAGATAATCATACAAGATAAGTCAGCCTTCTGCACGCAGACACACAGAAAGATGTGTCTTCTCCTTGCATTATTAGCTCTTCTGGATTTCCTGAGGATATGCAGAGAAGTTCCTGCTGTTTTGGAGTTGGTATGACCTCCACTCTTGCAGATACTGTTCTTGTATGTATCGCTCTTTGTAAAAAGGTCACAGACCCTACTGTTGTCCAGAGCTCTTCTTGAACTTCTTCACAAACGGTTGGCAGGACTATGCTATTACATTTTAGTGGGGAGAGTACACAGAAGTTGAGACAAAAAAAAAAAGTTTTTCTTTTTCTCTGTCACCATGCCTTTCCTCTTTTTTAAATCTTTGTTGTTGTTATTGGTAGCACCAAAGTACTACTACAGAAGAGAAGATATATCCTGACATTGCCACTGCATTGTATTCTTTCCAGAGTAATTGCCAAGTGGATAGGAACTCGTAGTCTTCTGATAACACTGTGAAATTACTGGGATTCAAGTGGGATCCAAGTAGCAAGCCGCTTCATGCTTTTGAAGGTGTTCTTAACATGAGTCTATAGCACTTCTTTTCCATTTACATGCTATCCTCACAGCTGAGGGAGCAAATAAGACATATTTGTTTCTCTCCTCATTGTAAAAGATCCCAAACTCTGAAGTGCTTTGGGAGAGGCTCATAAATTATTCTTATGCCACCTCTCAGAGGGATACAGAACAGAAATGATGAAAACCCCTTCCTTGGTGGACAGGATGAATGCACTGTGCTCCTTATGTGTGAGATCAAGATTTGATTCTTTTAATCAAGAGACTACATTTATGCTTAAATGAGCAAAGTAAGCAAAATTCAAAGGTGATAAAATGACCTTTGCTTTTTACCTTTTATTGTTAGTAAAATGAAATGTTATTTCTAAATATAAGAAGTGAAAAATCTTGATTAATATGATTCTCTTTAATTGCCTTCATTTGTTTGATAGTTGTAGTTTCTGGGCACACTAATAAAGGAAGTTAGAGAATTCTCTGAGGAAAGAAAATGTTTATTTAGCCTTCTGGTATGAAGAAGGACAATCTGTTAGTTCATAGTGTTTATTATTGCCTGCCTTGTCCTCACTGGTACTGAGAAATTAGTAATATCACATTGTTTGTCATGTGAAAAGTACTCTTTTTTTCATGGTTTTGAAATGAACTTGCAGAATAGCAACTACTTAGAAGATTTCTGTAGGTTCATCTATTTGATAACAACAAGCAGGTGTGTTTCAAAGACTGTTATGTAACAGATTTCAAACTATAGAATATTATATACTGTTATATCTGACTTCTGTGATGATAAGGGGTCAAGTTAATAACTGATCTTAAAGAAATACATTAAATAGAAGATGCTTTTAAAATGGATACTCTTGGTCTTTGCTGGTATCCTGGTTTCTGAAATTCAAGAGTTTTATTTGTATTAATAGAGGCAAATAATTTTCTGCAAATATTCCATATTCTGTTTTCTATTAATTATATCAATTTTCACAGCACCCATCTCCATCTTGAGAAAAGCCTAGTCACTAGCACTTCAAATCTCCTCTACCTTCCACCTTTTTATATTTTCTATTTAATTATCTTACATTAATCTTGGTTACATAGATTCTTCTCTGACATTTTTCTTTTGGTGCCTCTTTTGAGATGCAGATTTAGAAGAGAAGGCACAAGTATTCCTTCATTCAGTAGAAGCGGTTGCAGCTGACTGTAAAAAGGCAAACAGAAATACTAACCATAAACAATGTATTTATTGTATATTGCTTCCATTACCATTTGTCTGAAATGTGAATAGAGCTTAGTTTGCTCTCTGGCTCCTGATGTGTGTGAATCAGTTGGCATCAAACCCTTTAACAGAAAAGTCTTCATGATCTTCTATAGACCAGGATCAGAATGGGCTAAAACATGGTGTTGACAGTACAGTGATTATTTTTGACAGGTGTTGAGGTGATAGAGCAATTTTTCCTGTTGGTGGGTTGTGGTTTGTTTGTTTTATTCCCTTGTTCCATTTGTTTGCTTCATTTTGGACAACATTTTTTTCTCTGCTCATGTCATTCCTCTCTTTTTTTTTTTTTTTTATACATGTTCTTCAAGAGGCAGAAACACATCCATTCAGTCCACATTGAAATGTTTGTTTCTAAGCACTTGTCTACAACACTAGACTAACCTAAATAGGTCTTCAAAAGTAATTATCTTGCAGAAAATAATTATATTATAGTAAGACTTACAATTAGACATACATGTTTTATCCTGAAATAAAAACCTATTCTCGGTTTATTGACATAAATGCTATATGCAGGCAAGCCTAACATGGAAATGATTTTTTTTTTTTTATCTGTGCTTTTGATAACTAGAACTAAATTTTTGCCATATCAGATTTAGATTTAAACTGATACCTTTAAAGATATTACTGCTTTCAATTATAAGCAGTTTCAAGAACTGTAAAATTAAAAGATAAAATCTTTCTGCTCTTTATTGGTAATGTTTTTAGTATTGAATATATTTTAGTTCTGATAGCATCCATTTCCTGTAAGATATAGCCCTTTATTTATGTTTCTATGTGCAATTAAGTTTAAATATGGACTGCCTTCTCTGAAAAAAATATAGCTTTCAGTTTGGGGCTGGATTTTTTGTTTATCATCATCATCATGTTTATTTTATTATTTAATGCTTTATCATCTTTGGTAATAAAGTTGTCTGTGAAAAAGATTTTTTAAGTCTTATTTCAGTTGAAGTATACATATTTTCTTATAGAGAAGATAGAGATTGCAATAGGAAAGTTTGTTTAGTAAATTGGAGGAAAAATTAACAGTAAACTAGTAGGTAATGCTAGATAGTTACAATGTAATTGTTGAAACAGCCTGATTAAATGACAATTTGCTACTATATAACTGAATT
>JANHGM010002049.1:0-19857 GCA_024611155.1 Corythornis cristatus | reverse complement strand
CAGGATGCTGTTGGCCTTCTTGGCTGCTTGGGCACACTGCTGGCTCATATCCAGTCGGCTGTCTACCAGCACCCCAAAGTCCTTCTCTGAAGTGTAGCTTTCCGGCCACTTCTCCCCAAGTCTGTAATGTTGCAGGGGGTTGTTATGACCCAAATGCAGGACCTTGCACTTGGTCTTATTGAACCTCATGCAGTTAGTTTCATCCCATCGCTCCAGCCTGGCCAGATCCCTCTGCAGGCATCCTGACCCTCAGGCAGATTGACACACCCACCCAATTTAGTGTCGTCTGCAGACTTGCTAAGCATGCACTCCATCCCTTCATCAAGGTCATTGATAAAGATTTTGAAGAGTACTGGTCCCAACACTGAACCCTGGGGAACACCAGTAGTGACTGGCCACCAACTGGTTCCAGCTCCATTCACTACCACTCACTGGGCCCAGCCATCCAGCCAGTTTTGGATCCAGTGAAGCGCACATGCATCCAAGACATAGACAGCCAGTTTCTGCATGAGAATGTTATGGGAAGCAGTATCAAAGGCTTTACTAAAATCAAGATAGACAACATCCACAGCTCTTGCCTCATCTGCTAGATGGGTCATTTTATCATAGAAAGAGCTCAGGTTTGTCAGACAAGACCTGCCCTTCATAAATCCATGTTGACTGGGCCTCATCTGGCTGTCCTGTATATGTCTCATAATAATACTCATGATGATCTGCTCCATCAGTTTACCTGGTACTGAGGTCAGACTGACAGGTCTGTAGTTCCCTGTGTCCTCACTTTTACCCTTCTTGTATATTGGTGTCACGTTTGCCAATCTCCAGTCAACTGGTACCTCTCCAGTCAACCAGGACCGTTTGAAAACAATAGAAAGTGTCTTGGTGAGCACCTGCACCAGCTCCTTCAGCACTCTTGGATGGATTTCATCTGGCCCCATAGACTTCTGTACATTCAAGCTGTGCAGCATTTCACATATTGTCTCCTCTTGAAAGAAACCTTGATACTGTTCCCCATCTCCATCATTTGGTTCTAGAGGCAGATCACTCAGTGAGTCAGTCTGGCCATTAAAGACTGAAGCAAAAAAAAAACATTGAGTACCTCAGCCTTTTCCTCATCCCCGGTCACTAATTCTCCCTTTGCATTTAGCAAGGGGGGAAGATTCTCCCCAACCCTCCTTTTCCTGTTTAAGTACTTATAGAAGCTTTTTTTATTGTCTTTTATGTTAGTCGCCAACTTGAGCTCAAGCTGAGCTTTTGCCTCCCTTATTCTTTTCCTGCATCATCTCACAGAATCCTTATAGTTTTGAGTGGGTGTATGATATCTGGGAGACAGGTGCCACCTCTGCCAGGTGATGTAGGAGGTTTCAGTATGATGAGAAAAGCTGGGACAGTTTGTCAGGGCAGGGGTATGATAAACTTCAGTCTGGCGAGTCTGCCTTTTGACTTCTCTGCAGTATTTGTGGAACGGATCATCCAGACCATGGTTCAAGCCCACCATCTGGAATGTATGGTTTGGAATGGGTTTATGTTAGGGCTTAAGATCTGTGGAAGGACACCTTTCACTGTTGTCTTTGGCAATTCTTCCTTGCACTAACCTCTCTGGTCTTGATTGTGTTTAGTTTAATCTTCTTTTTCTAGCAAGTATCCAGATTCTTCCATCCACACAAAACAGATTTTACACATTTGCTTTATTTTTCTGCAGATGGTTAACAGACCTTTTCACTACTTGTCATATGCCTGCCTGTCTATCGTCAAATAGTTTTGCAAATAGTGCTTTTAGGTTTTCTATCAAACTCTGAAACTGCTGCTGCTTTGATGAACATATTTTTCTTTTGCATATTTTGCTTTGAAACCTCATGGAGCCACTTACTCTTCAGTCAGATCTAGCTGATAATTTCTGAGTTGCAAAGATTCTGTGTGGGGTTGAAGAAGGGAGCAGTGCAGGGAAGGTAGTGGAGAGAGCAAGACTTTTCCTTTCAAGGGCAGCTTCAGTTGAAGTGCTTGGAATTGCAGGTGGATGGACAGCTCAACTTCAGAAAGCCTATCAAGTGATATTACCAGTCAGTGAGAGCTAGCTCCCATTCTTCAGGAGGTGGTTAATTCTGAAGCTTGAATGTAGCAATCTGTTAGAGATTACTGCCTGTTGCTAATTCTTTTATTAGATACACTCAGATAATTTTTAATCCAGAAAGGAAAACACTGAAAGTGTAGCAGTCAGTCCAGCTGTTCAATCTCCAGCTTCTGGTTATTACTTTGATTTGAAGAGTAACACAGAAGTAAGTCTGTATGTGCTTCATCACATTGATGGCAACTTCCTTCTTTTTTAAACTTGTTACATTCAGAGAGCTATAGAATCATGGCCATTGTAATGTTTGATGTTAACCTGGTGCAGGTGAGTGTCCTTCTTAGCTCCCTACTTACTGCCTTCTCTCGTTCCTCATGGATGCCAGTCCTACTTTTGTGTTGTGTAGCAAATAAGCCATTCAGCCAGGTTAGAGAGTGAAAGGAGAGGCTGAGCAGTTGAGCTTTCCACTTCTCACTTTCTGGAGATGCAAATGCAATTTAGAACTATAGCCTGTTTTGGGAGACACATGCTGGAGATTAACCCCAGTGATACATTTATTTCTGCTTGTAACAAAATGACATTTTTTTCTATTTACTTAAATGAAATTATAATGCCTATAAAACTTTTAAAAAAGAGAAAAAGGCAATCTATTAATGTTTCAGTAGGCTTTTCCGGGAGGGGGCTACATTAGTTACTTGTACTTATCCCTTTTCTAGGTCATTATATTTCTGCTTTTGCTGAGGGTAGATGAGAATGGAAGGAGGACCTGCTTCGATTGAAGTCTTAGCAGTGAATTTCATCCATTTGGAGCCCATTTTCTGGATAGATACAACTAACAATTGCTTTGATTCTCAATTCTTCTCCCCACTTTGGTCTTTGAGATACAATTTGCAGATGCTTCCCCTCTTCCTGCAGCTGTGAAGTAAACCTCATTAAGGAACACAATAGGAAGTATTCCTTGTGGTTTAAATGACCTCCCTCCTGGTAGCAGTCCTTCCAGGACAGCTGTGATATTTTGTAAATAATATTATTAAAAGTATTTCCTTCGTATATGCTGATAATTAAGATCTATAGAAATTTGTAAATTTATAGGAAAGGGTACAACTGCTGGCTACCAGCCAAAAGTGAGATCCTGGCCTTGCAGTTAAAAACTCCATGAGAGTATCAGTTCAATACTGTGTATTAATCAGAAAAGCAAAGCAAATGTTTAATCAGGACCGGAATTAAGTGGACAACTTCACTGTGGCACTGTATAAATCTGTGGTTCACTTCTATCTTCTGTCATTGCAGTTGTAGTTCCTCTATCTCAAAAAAGAACTGTGAAGACTTGGGGGAAGAGTGAACCAATGTAAGGAACTTCTGTGCAGTCTGGACAAGAGACAACTTGAAGAGAGTGATAGGTGCCACAGAATCCATATGAGGGAAACTTGGACTGAGAATGAATATTCAATGAGATAGGATCTCAGGCTGAAAATAATACCACAGTTCAGGCATTCCTAATGTCTCTCTTCGTTAGGTTGCTTGGCATTTACTGATAGTAGAACTCATTCTGTTCTTTCCTTCAGTGAAAGCATGTAAAAAGTTTTGTCTTGTCTGTTTGTTGTTTTTTTTTGTTGTTGTTGTTGTTGTGGTGGTGGCGTGTAGGATTTTTGGTTTGGTTGGTTTTTTTTGTTGTGGTGGTTTTTTTTTTTTCTGGAAATGTAATTTTTCTAGTACCCTCTTTTAACATTCATACCCATTCACCAGTTTCAGCCAAATTTAGATCAGGAGAAATGCACAGTTGGTAATGACTTTAAAAAAAATCTAATTGAAATGTAAATTGATATTTTGTTTATCTGGGGTCTATAATCTGTAAAGCATTGATCCCCATAACTCATGCTTAATGATAATAAGTAGCAAAAAGAGGCTAAAGATGGGGCAGGGAGCACCCCCAACTGCTTTGTTTCATTGGGTGTTAGTGCTGGGGGGTTCTGGGCACAAAAGCACAGTGGGTACATGTAGTTCTATGATGGCTTCTGAAGTCTCAAAACATTAAATGAGGGAGTGTAAGGTGTGTTTGCCCCCTGCACTGGTCCTGGTGTGGCTTTCTGCCTGTCCTGTTAGAAAGATTTATGATCCAGAAGGGATGGACAGATACTATGAACTCTTTCTGACATGACTTCTGAGACTTAGATGATGTGATTTAAAGCTTTCATTTTGTTTTTCCCTGTGGGAGTTAAGGACTTTTTTCACAAAATCAAATCCAATTTCAGAACCATGATGGACTTGTCTGCCTGCATTGCTGCTTATACAGTGTCATTTAAGTAATTTTTTTGTAATTGTAGCTGCAGGTTGGATTCTGTGACTTTATTTTCCATCTGTTGGCTTTAAATCTTCACTGCTCTTAACTTGGAAGAGCATTTTGCTATTGTCTTCTTTTGGTGGGGTCCTGTGGAGTCCCCCTTCCTCATTAGATCAGCAAAGAAAAGTTAAATACCTGCTTTTTGGTTGTGAAGTGCATTTCCTCTCAGGAATTACTATAACTGTGCTTTGACCCTTTCTCTGTTCTCCAGCTTCTCCTACTCACTATTCCTCCTGCTTTGCTTTCCATCAGCTGTGTTCAGATGCTGTGTGTTTTCCTACGGCCCCTGTTCCAGTCACGCTGTAATGATCCTGCACTGCTCATGATTTGACACTGTGTGGCTGTATGCCACCTGCCAGCTCTCTGGACTATTGCATTTTCTCTCCAATAAAAAAAAAAAAAAAGCTACCCAAAGATGACTTCAGCACTGACTCTTGTTATTTGTTGCTCAAACCCCACTTTTCATCAAGACACTTAGTGAAAGAAGATTCAGGTGGAGGGCTGGAGAAGTCCTTCTCTGGAATGGTCCCAGGGAATTTGTATTTCAAAGGGAAAATGGGATAGTCCACTCACTTATGGAATTAGGTTAGAGAATTACTGTGCTAATGCAAATTTCCTATTTAAACACATACAAAAAGTTGAATTCTCAAAAGTGATTTGAACAGTGAAAAATACATAAGGCTGGGTTAGAAAGGGTGGTGGAACACTTGACAAAAGCTACAAAGGGAGGGACAAGTTTCCTCTTTTAAGTGCTATTACAGTCGAGGGTTAGTGTAGTATGTCTTGCTCTTCTACCTGAGGCATTGGGTTCTTAACTAAGGTTACAGGGGGTAGAATGGTTGGGGTTTATTCCTTAGTTGCTATTTCAATCCATTCAGCTAGGTCCAGTTAATTATATCAAGGGAGTGCTATCACAAAAATTGTTACAGAAAGTCCACGTGATTAAAATTTCCTTGACAAGTGAGCGATAAAACATCTTTATATTTGATCCTTTAAAAAATCTCAGTCTGTTTTAATATATGTACTTCACTTCTCGTGTTATTTTATTAATTTGTTCATAGTAGTGTGCTTTGACTTGGGAAAACCTGGGTAAGAATTCTCTGATGGTTGTAACTCATCTGGCAAAGGCTCCTGATGGGGAGAAAGGTCTGATTAAAGCTGAAAATCTGCTGCTTGGAAAGAAGAGGACACCTGTTGCTGGTAGATGACAGTAGATACTCTGCAGTTTTAATTTAGGCATTAGAATATCTTTCTGCCTTAGAGATGGCGAGCAATAGCAAACAATACTGTCATTTTCTAGATACAGTTACTAGTTAAATTATTTCTGTGTAGAATTTCAGTTACCTCTGTTCTGTCATATTTTTATCCTTATGTACTACTTAGTTTGTTCTTAAATAAAAGCAAAAACATTCAGGTTTTTACAGTTTTGTAGATCTGAAGACATAACCTTCCAGATTGTCAGTATGGGGTGTCTGAAACTTCTGTGCTGTCAGGTGTGTGGATTCCTTTAGCAACCGATTTCTATCAGGTTTTTTTTTTATTCTTAACAGTAAGATCTTGGATAAAATAGTTTTACTCTGTTTTCTTCACTCCTGTCCAGGACAGAAGCTGTTGTTGACACTTTAAAATATTTAAGTATCGTGGTTATGACAGTACCTATATTAAGTATTAAATTAGTAGCAAATTATTATTTCCCTGATATGTGTCTGTGAATTGGAAAACCATGAGCCACCACTCCACAGGATGTAGTCACCTTGTTGTACCTTCTGGTTTGGCACAAGAGCAAGACAGGCCTTTTTTTAAATACCTCTGTCTCTCTTATTTATTTCATTATTTCAAACACATTTCTACATATTCAGTATTTATAAGAGTTAATGGGATCCATTTATCTATATTTCTGGCTTGCAAAGTTAAAAGCTCTGTGCTATATTCGTGTCATTGACTGTTACAAACCGAGGCTCTATTTTTAGTCCAGCTAAATGAAAAGTAAAACAAAGTCTGCTGTGTCTTCTTACTTTTGGAGTTGATATTTCATTGTTTTTACATTCTTTTTAAAGTTTCCCTCTGCTCTGTTGCCATTTGTTTTCACTGGTTTTATTATGAAGTATCTCTCCATGGGAGTTTAATATTGAACTTCTGGTAAA
Organism: Corythornis cristatus; assembly: GCA_024611155.1. NCBI lineage: Eukaryota > Metazoa > Chordata > Aves > Coraciiformes > Alcedinidae > Corythornis > Corythornis cristatus. The sequence continues at coordinate 13,310 of JANHGM010002049.1, read as the reverse complement.
TTCATAGAGATTTTGTGTGTCTTTTAAAAAAGTTTCAATGGAAGAAACCGTTGAAGGGGACAATAGGATTCATAGTGCTGAGTGTTTCTAAAGGCTGCAGCAGCACAACAAAATAGGGTGTGATGGTTTCCTTCAATTTTTTTTTTTTTTAAACGTTTTAAAACCAGATATGGCAGGTGTGAATTCTCTTTAGGTATTGTTTTGATGTTACATTTTCTTGTAACTTACTGAACTTTTTCAGGCAATTATTTTGATAGCACAAAAAAAATTATGTTACACTATCCTGGAAACTGGCCTTGAGTCCGTTGTAACATTTCTCTTTCTTCTTTAGGAAATTTGCTACAAGACCCTATTGCTCCTACCAACTCCACATGCCAGCATTATGTCTGCAAAACTTGTAAAGGCAAGAAGATGATGATGAAACCATCATGTAGCTGGTGCAAGGACTATGAACAGTTTGAGGAGAATAAGCAGTTAAGCATCTTAGTGAACTGCTATAAGAAACTCTGCGAATACATAACGCAAACTCCACTGGCACGAGATATTATCCAAGCTGTTGATTGTTCTGCAGATCTTTTGGCTTTGCTCAAAGATGGATCACCACTCCATGAAGAAACAGAGAAATCTTCTGATACAGCCTTGTCATTGTGTCTGACACATTCCCCAGTACCTTCAACCTCAGAACTCACAGCCGATCCTCCAGCTAGTTTTACATCAATACCTGAAAGCACACACAACATTGATATTAGAGGTTCTGTTATCAACGGGTTGCCCAATTGTAATGGGCTTTCAGTAGATAAACTTGGAGTGAATATTCCTTCTCCTGAGCACACAAACACAATTGATGTCTGTAGCACTGGAGAATATATAAAAACTGAAGATCTCTCCAGCAGCCTGCAGCCTGTGTGCGATCCAGTGTCTGCCAGTGACTTGTGCACGACAGGCATTGACATCTGCAGTTTCAGTGAAGATATAAAACCGGGTGGCTCGCTCCTCCTTAGCGTGGAGGAGGTTCTCCGCAGCTTAGAGACCGTGTCAAATACTGAAGTCTGTGATTCTAATTTGCAGCCCAGCTTGGAAGCAAACATGACTAATGGCCCTTTCCTGCAGCTTTCTCCCCCACCTCTTAGCCATAACATTTTCATGTCCACGGATGCTTCTCCTCATGGAATCTCCTGTACAGCAGCGACGCCTAAAGTAGTTAAGTTAAACAGAAAGCGATCTCGATCGGAAAGTGACAGTGAAAAGGTTCAACCTCTACCCATTTCCAGCATCATCTGTGGCCCAACACTGGGAGCATCAACTCCTGTAACAGTGAAACAGGAAAATAAAATGTCTTTGCAGCCTATTGCAACTGTACCTAATGGAGGCACTACTCCCAAAATCAGTAAAACTGTGCTCCTGTCTAACAAAAGCATGAAAAAGAATTTAGAACATGCCCCTAAGAAATCCCATCCAAAAGCCAAACCAGGGGTGCTGAAAACAAAAGACAAAGCAAAGGAGAAAGTTCCTAGCAGTAACGTTATGCCAGGAAGCCCAACAAAAACTGTGTATAAAAAGCCACAAGAAAAGAAAGGGTGTAAATGTGGTCGTGCCACCCAAAATCCAAGTGTTCTTACATGTCGTGGCCAACGCTGCCCTTGCTATTCTAACCGCAAAGCCTGCCTTGACTGCATATGCCGTGGCTGCCAAAACTCATACATGGCTAATGGGGAGAAGAAGCTGGAGGCATTTGCAGTGCCAGAAAAGGCCTTGGAGCAGACTAGGCTTACTTTGGGCATTAATGTGACAAGCATTGCGGTGCGCAATGCCAGCACAAGCACCAGTGTAATCAATGTGACAGGGTCACCAGTAACTACGTTTTTAGCTGCCAGTACACACGATGATAAAAGTTTGGATGAAGCTATAGACATGAGATATGACTGTTGAATCTTTCTTTTCCCTGCCATCAGTAGGGGAACTGCTACAGTTTTAAGGCAGCTATGGTTCTGTTTAACTTGCTGGAGCTCCTGCGTTTAGATCACTTGTATCAAGTGTTTTTCATTGCTATGTTATGTGTATTAGTGTCTGGGAAATAGTTGCAGATAATGGAGGAGTTACCCTAAAACTGTTTTTAGTTCTTACAGCACCTCATAGTTTGAGATGAATTGCTGATGTAAATGATTTTTTCACAAGATCTTTGGCAAGGAATACCTTAACCTCATTGTACTTGGTCATGCTTTGTGCTCAGTCAAAGCTTCTGCTTAAACGTAGAGGAGTGGCATCTGGTTAGTCCATCTAAAGTGTTCTAGATTATGATGTAGAAGAGTAATTATTGGTTAGTTAGTCACCACTACTAGAAAATCACTTAATGTTCTTGTAGGAAATGCAGCTTTTAGCTGGTGAATACAAGGGCAAATAACCCATTCTCACAATTAGCATTTATCTACTCTATGGAACAGATTAAAACTGAAAAACTTCAGTAAAATGTTGAGAAAGCTCATAGCCCAAAAAGCAGCCTGTCTCCAGATGAGGGTCAGGGAGATCAGTTAGAGATGAATGTTGAACTGCTGACTCTGATACTCCCTCCTTCTTAACATTTTTTTTTTTCCTTTGCAACTCCACAGATCACGTTCCTGATCAGTTATGCCCTCTGTACCAACTCATTTGTTTGATGTGTTACTGTTTTGTCTGTGTCAAGAAAAGTACTTGTACACAAAGAAGGCATCATTCTTTCTCCCTCAACCCCCCCCTTTTTTTTTTTTTTTTTTTTTTTTTTTTGTGTGTGTGGGGGGGTTTTTTTGTTCCTGCTAATTTTACTGCTGTTGCCTCGAGAAAAGAGAGGGGTGTTTGTGGGTTACAGAGAGACTGATTGCCTGATTTTTGCCCCTTCTGCTGCTGATCAGTGCCTGGGATACGCTGAGACTTCCAGAGCAGTTATTGCCACTGGGAGTGTGTGTTTGTTTTATTAAGTTTGTACCACAGTAGACCTGGGACCCATCCCCTTGAGGGCAGTTCTTCACTGACAGGCATCTTTCAGCTGGGAAAGAGGATTGATTGCTATCTGAGGTCAAATTATTTTAGATGTTTGTTAGACAGAATGAGCTATATAACTCACTCCACACAGAATTTGTATCTTTTTTTTTTTTTTTTCTTAATATTTTGAAAGCAGCTTTCAAAGGTCAGTGATTTCCAGTCTAGGCTGAAAGGCTATAAAATGGAAAAAATATCACAAATTTGTTAAAGAGCTTATCTCAAAGTGTTAAAATGAAAGCGCCTTTGTAGGAATTCGGCTTTATGCAAAGATGGTTTATTTCAGCATAATCTCTAAATGAGAGTACAAGTGGAAGAATTCAGTCTTGCATTTAGGGCTTCATCGGCAGGCCAAAAAAGTCAGATTACTGTGTGAAAGCAGAAATTTCTTCTCTTTGAATGATGCAGCACAAACTAAACATGGGCTGACTAGAACACAAAACATCACCACCTAATATAAAAGGCAATTCCTGTTTCAACAGCATGTTAAATAGTGTATGCATTTTTGAGTTACTGCTTTCATCTTTCCTTTTATTCATCCAGTAAACCCTGCAGTGCTTTCTGACCTAACTTTAGGTGTGTTTTGATTTGGCACAAAGCATGTACAATGATGGTTCCTCACCTAAGAAATAAGCAAAAACCTTTGGACACAAATGACACCTCCTTTTGTTTTGTAGTGTACCATGGTGTCATTTTCTGTGAATGTGGTCAGATCTTTTTGTTGGTTTTGGTTTGTTTCTCCCCCGTCTTTTTTTGTGGGGTGGGTAGGGTGGGGGGTTAAAGCCATAGGAAGAAAAATGTGATGTATGTGTCCAGTCTGTACTTTTTTGTTTTTGTTTTGCAAGAAGAGTTGAAAAATATTTTTGATAATGAGTAAATGGTGGAAAATGCTTCTTAGTATTCTTGTCTTTATTTGCCAACCCAAGTACCTAAGATCTGTGTTTTTTAGCCCTCATGAAATTTAATGATGTCCTATTAAAATGTATTTAGTTAAACTTGTATGTGATTTTTGTGTTGACCCAAAAGGATCCTACCATTTTCTAATTTGGTGGTTTGATCGTGACCTACTAATGTAAATCAATGTTTATTAGTCCACTAAGTGTAAGAGAAGTAGCCAAACCAGAGTCTGATTTAAGGGGAGTAAAGTGCACAGCATGGGTTGTTTCTGAATGCTTTTGCGGAGCTGTTAAGTTTTGCTGAGATTGTTGATGGTACATTTATTAGGACTTTCATAAAATTAAATACATAGTACCTTTGCTCCAGAAATGTGGGAGTACTTGGAATTTTTACTATCTCACTGCTGCATTAAATATGGTACCAAAAGTTGGAGAATTTAGGTCAAGTGTGTTTTGGAACCGTCGACAGGAGAGCCCTGAACATTAATGTAAAATTGCAAATGGTAGATTCAGGTTGTTTCTAAAAACATTTCCTTTTATGCTGCCACGTTCTTGAAATGTATATTAAAATTCAAATTGATTTAATAAATGTTAGTTTTCTAATTCTATTGTGCAACTGCTAAGGGCATCAGTGTGGCATATGTTGAACACTGTCTAAATACTACTTAGTGTGTTGATGACTAATTCTGTAATTGTTTAAATTAGGGTTGGCTTGGTTTGGTTTTCTCAACCTCCTGGCTAGTTGTTCTTGAATAAGCTCAGCAATGGAAAGGATCATAATGTTGCTGAAAATAATTGCAGTGGTTCTGGTTTGAAAAGCATTAGTTTCCATTGTACAGCAGTATGAGCAACGTACTATGCTGGGACCTTCCAGTGCTGGTTGTGGTCAGATTGTTGAGTGAAAACTCAGTCCAAGGCAGTGCAGAGCAAGGACTTGCTCCCTGCTGGCTGGGTGTGTGGATACACTGGGGAATCCATGAGGATTGGTTTAGGTCCAGGTTAGCCTGGCCCCAGCTGGACTGGGCTGGTGGGAGTTCCCTGGCTGTTGTCGACTATGCCGTGCTATGAAGTTGGGGAGCTACTCTCAGCAGTAGCATAGAGAAAGCTGCTTGAACATTTCTTTTCATATAGGAAGTGTGAGAGATTTCAGCTTTCTGCCCAATCCTCTTGGTTGTGACTAACTTCCAAACTTTATTAAAGTCCTGTCATTTGTAGAGTTGCATCAGAAAGAAAAAGCCAGCAGTTCCTCAGGTGTTTTGCTGCCTGAAAACCTGTTTTGAAAAGATGGAAAGAACATGTGCAAGATGCTTTTCTTTTTCAAGAAAGAGAAGATAATTTCAACTGTCACTTTGAGTGGAAGGGTTTCCATGTATCATACGTTGGTGAAATAACTCGTTGGGATTAAATTCCAGACGGAGAGATGAACAAAACTGGAAATGACACACAGGTTGCATTGATCTTGCTCCTTTTCTAGCAGTTCATTCATGCAGGTGATGTTCTCCCTTTCTGGCTTGTTAACCCTATGCTGTATGCCTGTGAACAGTGGGGGCACAACAGTCCCTTTTGTTCCCATTCAGCTCCCTGCAGATGTCTTGTTTGTGCACACGAGTTCCAAAACGTGATCACAACCGAGGTGGCAGGTTACAGATGTCATCTTGTGCAGCTTGGTGTCATGGTCACAACTTAGAAGCTGCCCTCCTGCAAGTGCTGTAAAACTGTATTGCCAGAAAAAAACCTGTAGAACTACAACCAGCCAGCAGTCTGAAATAAAACCTGGAAAGCTGCTCCCCATTTCTGGCACAGCAGAAGCTGCTTGTTCAATGAAACCCTGATAGACTTTCAAGATCATCACACAGATGTAGCATTTGAGTTCTGCAAAGATTCTGGTGTGATCCAGAAAAAAGCACCCACACCCCCAGACATTTTTAGATGTATTTCATTTTTATACAAATTATTAAAATCCTTTTCATTGCTAACTTGTTTCTGTGAAATGATAAAAAAAGAGCAGCTTTGTGTGCTGGAATCATTCCAAGTATGTGGAACAGCTGATGAAATTAACTCTGAAAGGTACGTAACACTATTTAAAGTAGTATCAATGACATTGCAAGCACATCTTTGGTCTTAGCTATTTCATCAAATTGAAGTGCCTCTGGTATTTCAAAGAAACGGAAAGGTTCCCATCAAAAACTGACTGCCATACACAGATTTAGGCACACAAAGGGATGCTGACTCAGTCTCACAGATGAAGTAATATGATTCACATATGAAGTAATGCAGTGCTTCTGCTGGGGCATTTGCATATAAAGAAATCAGAAAAGGTATCACCTTTTTTTTTTTGTTGTTTGTTTGTTTGTTTCCTCCACACACACACAGAAGATCCAGGAAATATCTTTTTTTTGTTGTTGTGCTTTTTGTTTGTTGGGGTTTTTTTTGTTTGTTTGTTTGGCTGTTTGTTTTTTTTTTAGGCCAGGTTAAAATGAAGGAGCTTGGAATTTTGAGAAGTCAGCACAAGGATAGTGCTCTGGATGGAGCTGGAAAGAAGGTAAGTTGTTGCATCGCTTCTTCCCCCCAGTATATTTTGAGAAGGATGGAATTTTGGCTTTGGCAGGCTGGCTGACAGATTAGCAGCAGCAGGGAAGGTGACTTTGGGACAGCAAGTGAAGATGATGTGTACCAGTAACATTCTACCCTGTCTGCCACTATGAGACAGGTTTTACTTTTTAAATTAAAAAGTCCTTTATTTGCCAAAGAAGAAGAAAATACAAAGTAAAAATACAAAGATAAAACCATGCCAGCACAAAACGTCTCCAAACTACTTACAAAGTATGAGAACCTTTATTGTTAAAGACTCAGTTTCTAAAACCATCACCCAGTGATACAGTGAGATTAGATCAAAAGGGTAAGCGCTGTTTACATGTTTTCTTACAATAGCTCATGCTCTTTATTGAAGTTCACTTTTGATTGCACAGACCTAAGATACTGTGATTTAGAAATACTGTACTCCAAAAATACATACCACTAACCTGATGCTTCAGTGACTTCTTTTTTGGCCTTTCAGGCATATTTTGGTTTAGTAACTAAGCACAGTACCTTGGTTAGAGTATCTCGAGTCAGGTTTCTTAAATCTTAGTTCAGGAGAGCAGAAAGGTTTTTTTGCAGTGTTTTCTGTAAACCTGAGACTGACTGGAATTTCTTTTGTTGCTGTCCATGTCTGTTTTGCAGCACTGCCACTTGGTGGCAGCCCGGCAGAGGGGAGCTGTGGCAGGGCCGGGGCTTTGCTGACCCAAACTGTAATGTAGCAATTACCACTGAGATTTTGGAAGAAGAAAAGAAAAAAAAAAAAAAAAAAAGAAAGCTAGTACCATTCTGGCAGTAATTGCATGTGGTTGTATCGAGCCATCTCTCAGTACTAGAGAGAGAGAGAATATTTGTGAATGTAAAAATAAAAGATTTGTAAGGACACAGGACTCAATGCTAGACAAAAGCAGACTAGAGAGAACAAACACAAATACGTATTTTTTTATAATCATGCAAAACTGAATTTTACTTCTCTGACTACTCATAAGAAAAAAGTAATCCAGCTCATAACAGACTTCAGTCTGAGCTGAATTTGCAGTGAAAAATGCATGATCTGTCTTCAAAGGTATGCAACATCTAAAGTGGCACTGACAGTTGTGCAGACAGGAGGCAAAGTCAGATGGAAGTGGACTCCTGCAAGTTTTTCTGTGCAGTGACTCGGGTTGCTTCATTCTACAGCCCTTGCTGACCTCTGCAGGTCTGTAGCACAGACATTCTTGTCTTCTTATGTTTTGAGTACCCCGGAAAGAAAAGCTTAGTAGTAGGACGGGGGTTCCCAAACTTACCTTGCTTATATACTGTGAATTTAGAAACCTTCCATCTAGAGAAGCTGTGGACAGGGCTATATCACAAATGAGTACAGAACACCTTCTTTAATGATTTATCTTTGTCTGCTGAATTAGGAGTATTTTCAAAGGTACTGGAGAGACAGAATGGATTTCTTCTCCTTGGAGTAAAAAATACTTCAAGTTTTGTATCAATAACATGCTAGCAGTGCCTTTTGTGGCTTGTCCTTATATGTGAATATAAAAAAGAATGTTTAAGGTTTTTTCTTTGATTAGCTTGTTGTGTTGACCTAATAGAAAGCATGAATTGGGCTTCAAATTGCTCTGCTTTGCAATACAGGCAGAAAAGGGCCTTGGGTTTGTGGACCAAATGGCTCAACAGAGCAGCTACAAGCTTCTGTCTCAATTTATTAAAACAAAACCTTCAAAAGGAAACTGGTGATTTTTACCAGGCTCAGGACAATGTCTTCATAAAAAAAAAAAAAAAAAAAAAGGCACCAGTCAGGCAGATTGGTGTGGTGTGAGATAAAGTCTGAATTGATTTGATGGGTTGAGTCAAAGCCACTCTGAAAAAGGCGAATTTAGGAGAGAGATGAAAGATCCTGAAGTGGTGGGTAAATGGAAAGTGTGAGAACAGCAGAAGTAGGCTCAAGGTATGACCTAGCAAGCAGAAATACCTAGCCACAGGAGTGATGCACCAAGAGGTACTGGAGTACCAGCTCTTCCCACTCCATCCTGGGCTGCATCTGCATCCAAATACATCTGGTGCTTTAGAATAGGGTGTTACTCATTAACTGCTGAGTCCTCGAGTCCTTCATCTAACTCCTCCTTGTGTGAAAAAGAAATTTTGCATTCCTAGGAATATACATCCTTCCTGGCAAAGGATGTTGCTCTGAACTCCCATAGGGAGGAGGAGGAAATGTAATATGCAGAGAAGTTGTAGAACCACCATCTATGGAGATTTTTCAAAACTCAGCTGGATGAGATCCTGAGAAACTGACTCTACTTTGAAGCTGGCCTGTCTTTTGAGTGAGGCGGTGGCGTAGAGATCTACAGAGGTCCCTTCCATCCTGAATTATTCTTTGAGGCATAAGGGCTATCCCACGTTAAACTGTCTTGTATTCTGGAATGAGGCTTTATAGAATTAGAAAACTGGACTGCTGCAATTCCAGTACTGCTGCTGCTGGAGTTAAACATTTAGCAATGCTGAAGTAACACGAAAATTCTATTTCAGCCTAGAGTGGGGTCAGGTTCTTGGTCCTTTGAGGCATCTTTGTCTTTGGAGAGAAATAAAATTTTATTAAGCTACAAGTAAAAGGCCACTCTGGACCTAGTTGGTGAAGAAGAGCAGTGAACTGCTTTACCTAGGGTCTTTCTGGTAAAAAGTAGATGGAGCTGGTTACAATGAGCAGTTGTGTGACTTCCATCCATGTTAATTTCTGCAGTTGTTTCCTAGTTCCTTCTGCATTTAGGGTTTTATGGAATCATCCCCAGTACAGCTTTTCCCATTGAAGTTATAGTGATGATGGAGATGTGACTCAAACACACTGGTGTTGAACAGAGCCACTCTTATGTGCTTCTTGTTTTCAAAGAGGCTCATCCTGGTCTGCTTAACATGGTCCCTGCTTCCATCTTTTGTTACGCAGTACAAGTCACCTTGTAGTGCCTTTTTTAATAATCTGGGCATCCAGAAGTTTCCCAAATACCAAATCCAGGATCCTGGGGTGGGCATATGCATGTGGATAAAATAGCAGCTTTGTTCAAGAAAAAGGTAATTAATCTCCCTACAGATTTCCTCTCTGAGAATTTGAACCTGATGAGAGTGTTCCTTACCCCAAGGAGGCAGCAGTATGTCCCACCTGGGCAGAGACAGGCAGGTGTTATTCTTGAAAGGCTTCTGGAATAGCTGAAGCTTCATTGCAGTGATCAGCCAATTACATATTTGGTTATTAACACTTAGAGATTAATGTTCCATGTGTGTAAAGGCAAGGAGGTGTTTGCTTGGAGATCTGATCCTGGCATTGGATTGGCCCTTCTTATATCTGTCATGAGGCAAGAGGCAACACAGTGTATACAAACCACCCAAGCATTACCTATTTGGCCACAATAACAATAGTTGAAATAAGACAGCTGAAACCTGGCCCAAGCTGGACAAGGTAAGGTACCAGTAGCTATTTGTGTATCCATGATGGCTAAAATTGAGGACTAATAGGGATGTGTAATAATCAGAGATACTACTTGACAAGGAGAAACTGCTCCAGCAGCAGAGCATGTGCTAGTGCTAGAGACACCAGTTGTGAACCCATGGGGAAAGGCAGTTCAATTTTGACTTAAAGCAATAATTCATTGGTTACTGTGATTTCCTCTCCAAGAATGGGGCATACTTTCATGGATGGAAAATAATTTTTTGGCAATATTACAGACTAATTGCTTTACCAGTTAAAAGGTTTCTCTGGTAACAAAGGGTTGGGTTTTTATTTCATTATCTCAACTTATTCTCTTGGAGAAGGTTACAGCTGAGCATCACAAGAAAGAACACAGGGAACGGACAGAACTGGTGCACATAAGACACAGGAATTTTAACACACCAGCTGAACAGCACACGTCTTTTTTTTATGAATATGCTAGAAAATACTTCTCCAGAGACAAAAAGCTATCCTGAGGAAGATCCTCTTACACATGGGAGAATATGTAGAAATGTTAACTGTATCGCAAATCTTTAGTGAAATGTTACATCATGTTAACTGTCCACAAATCCATACTAGTGAAATATGTCCACTATTAACTGTAAAAAGTTCATGGGTTAAAGCACAAAAAGGGGACCTTGTTCTCCCCCCACACAGGTATACTGCCTTGGTTTCCTCCAAGACATTAATAAAAAAAAAAAAGAGAGAACTTCACTGGGACTTGTGTTTTAAAATACTGGGTGACAGAGCTCTGGAATGGGCTGCCCAGAGAGGTTGTAGAGTCTCCTGCTCTGGAGGCATTCAAAACCCACCTGGATGTGTTCCTGGGTGATCTGGTCTAGCTGATCCTGCTCTGACAGGGGGTTGGACTAGATGATCTTTTGAGGTCCCTTCCAACCCATGACATTCCATGATTTATAGAAATACATTTAATTTGGCAGCTCATTTGTCCCTGATATAAAGTCAAGGGGACAGAAGGGCACAGGACTGAACTGACTGAGAAATGACCACTGTAGATGTTGCATGCAGTTGCTGCAATCATTAGATGCTGGCATTTATTGCACATTTGGGGACACAACAGCATTTATATATAAATGAAACAAGGTGCAATCACCATTTTTAATGAGCGTGCATGATAAAACATTGTAAAAAGCCTCTTTATAGAAATTACCTTATTGCAATTACACAGGGAGAGAAAAAGGGTTCTCAAGTTACAGTGTACAAAATAAAGCACGTTGCTCCAATGATGGATTTAAGAAAAATCCCTAAGTGTCTTGGGACTGAATGCTATCCAGTTTGAAAGATACTGATTAAATGTCTTCCACTTCTCTATGCAGAGAGATCTGAGATAACTAGTTTGTCTGACAAACAATGGCTGGACTTGATGATCTTGAAGGTCTCTTCCAGCCAAATCAATCTATGAATCTATGAATCTGACTTGTCTCCAGTTTCAGGGGGAGCTAAGACTTCATCTGTGTCACAGTCTTCTTCAAATGATCTGCAAAGATAAAATATATGTCTTTAAAAGCTGTATTTTGGTGGAAGTGTTTTCAGGTAAGTCATTTCAGCAGCTACCAAAACAGCTGGCTAAAATACTGCAGCATGTAAGATATAAATCTCCTCCTCAAGGTTAAGAAGACATGGAAAACAGGGCAGCAGTAATAGGTATTCTGAGACCCAACATGAATTTTGCTCCCATCCAGCTTCACTTGTAAAAGTTCTGGAGCAACTCTTCACTGGTGTTCAGCATTATAAAACTTAAATCCAGTTTCATTAAGTAGTGTCAGTAGCTCACAGTAGCCTTAATAATTCAGATAGAAATAAAGTCATCCAACCACGTACACATTGAGGACCTTGAGATTTGGCTTGTTCAGAAGCACCTGGTTTCCAAAGCATCTTCTGGTATAGGTTATGTTTTGACATCCACAATAATGCTGTCATGTTCCTCTCTCACTTGGTTTGAAGTTTAATATGCAGGTCTTAGCATTTATGGCCTGAAGAGGTTTAGCTGTGAATTCCCAGCTCCAGCCAGTTGCAGTGTTCGGGCAAGTTGAGTTCTGTGCTCTGCAGCATAGGATATCACTTAAGGGCTCTCATCCCATTCCTATTCCTGAGAAGTGATGTTTTTAATATGTTTTCCCTCCAGTCTCAGCACACTACTAGCAGTTTCTTGGAGATCCCAATAAATTGAAGTTATTCCTTCTATACTGAAAACAATGCTGTTAACAGGAAAATGCTGGAGCAGATGTTCCAAGGGCAAGCACAGGAATAGCTCTAGTTTATTCAGTGGTAAACTGTGCTGCAAAAAGGTTAACTCCTTTGATACTCCAGCATGGATGGTGCCAAGAAAGAACTACCTATTACTTCTTGTGCTGTTTTTCCCTCCACTAACCCATATGCAGGCAGAACAATTCCTTGGGAGCCTGTCAGTACATATGTGCTGCTAGGGGGAGGATTCTATACTGTAGTTTGGTGATCCCTATGTCAAGAAGAGACAAACAGCACAGAGATCTTCCTGGATGACATTTTCATTTTCTCTTCCATAAAAGAAAGCATCTGATTAGTATGCCACTTTCTGGATAACACTGCATAAGGGATACAATGGTCTGGATACTAAACCAGTAACTGTTCTGGTTCTGCATGCAAGGATACCAAAAATATACACTCTTTTTGCTTAAGTGGTACCAGCTGGGAGTCCTTATGACCCTGCCTCCCCTAGTTCCCCACCCAGGAAGGGACTGGGCATGTCTGTAGATGCCTCAGGTTCTCTGGGTCACAGAATTACAGAATGTTAGGGGTTGGAAGGGACCTAGAAGTTCATCTAGTCCAATCCCCCTGACAGAGCAGGGTCTCCTAGACTAGGTCACCCAGGAACAGATCCAGGTGAGTCTTGAGTGTCTCCAGAGATGGAGACTCCACAATCTCCCTGGGCAGCCTGTTTCTGAGCTCTGTCACCCTCACTGTGAAAAAGTTTTTCCTTGTGTTACACTAAACCTCTTGTGCTCCAACTTGCACCCACTGTCTCTTGTCCTGTCATTGGATGACATTAGGAAGAGTCTGGCTCCATCCTCCCTACACTCACCTTTAACATATTTGTAGACATTGATGAGGTCCCCCCTCAGTTTCCTCTTCTCCAGGCTAAAGAACCCCAGCTCTCTCAGCCTCTCCTCATAAGGGAGATGCTTCATTTCCTTAATCATCTTGGTGGCCCTGCACTGAACTATCTCCAGTAGCTCTTGGTGTCCCTCTTGAACTGGTATGCCCAAAACTGGACACAGTATTCCAGGTGGGGCCTCACCAATGCAGAGTAGAGGGGGAGAAGAACCTTCCTTGACCTGCTGGCCACACTCTTC
>JANHGM010002048.1:0-17243 GCA_024611155.1 Corythornis cristatus | reverse complement strand
GTTAACTGCATTGTATACCAGGCTTTGGTGGACCAAAAGAGTCTTCCTTCACTGTGTAACACTATGATTGCTCCTATACTTAGCATCTGTATGCAATGCTTGTAAGTATGGAAGCTGGATTATTTGGGATATTTGAGTTGTAAGAACAGTCAGGTATATTTTCTCTGTTGTGTAGAAAAAATGGTGGCAGACAGAATTAATCTGAAGTTCTTGTCTGAATCCACATGTCTAATTCAAAAGGGTCACATCTGTATTACGATGGCTCTAGCCAGTCATATGCTCCATTAGATGGGATTCTGAAAGGAGAAAAAAATAAGAGGAAGATGAAGAATTATAATCTGCTGGAACAACTTAACCAATTGGTGAATGGATGTGTTAAAAATCTTCAGAAAATGAAAAACCTTTCCCAAATAAACAACCAAAGAAAGAAATGAAAATAAGACATCCAGGACTGATGGGATGTGTTCATAGCAGGAATCACCTTCACCACCACATCAAAGACACAGAAGAGGTTCCTGTGTCAGATGCTCCTTACAGAGAGCAATGGGTGGAGGGTCTCATTGCCATGCTACTCCTGTGCAAGAACAGGTACAGCCAGAGCTCTGTAAAAGAGAAGTCCAAATACTTTGTGAATGATAGCAGCAGTCAGCGTGAGAGAAACAGAACATTCAGTGGTGAATGTTATTATAAAAGAAGCTCAAAGCAAGCCCACTGACAAAAGGAGGATCAAATATTTTCATGGCTCAGGAAAGAGGTTTGGAAATCTTAAAAAATATTATCTGTCATTGCCTATAGCCTGTTCTTGCTAGTGGTATTTCTGACACAGACTGATCTCAGTGATCTCTTACTTGAGAAATACATACAGTCTGTATTCTGCTAATTTCCCTCTGACTCAGAGCAAGATGCAGGTGGAAACTGTAATTATTTCATTGCAGCCATTCTGTCTTGGTCTCTAATCTCAACAGAATTCAAAGATAAGTAAAATCAAGGCAAAAACCTAACTAAAAAGTCTCCAAGGAAAATCCAAATACTGCAAAGTGAGGCAGGATGATTCAGGACTCTTTCCTAGGGGCTGTTTCTGAATCTGTTCTCTTAACAAGGTTGCAGAGGGCACTGAACAGTAGAATATAGTTTCAGATCAAGCAAGTTTCAGATCTAGCCATTTATAATCATTAGCAAGATTGTATTGCAGGATAGGACCAATGAGTTACTGTCATGGCAAAGGATATTGAATTAGGCATTGAACAAACTCAGAACCAAAGACAATCTATAGGTCAAAAAAGGTTACAGATGATATTCTAAAGAAAAAAAGGAGTATTAGGAAAAATCCATCTCCTTCACAGTCCTTTCTCTTACATCTAAACAGGTCCATTTTTGTCCCAGTTGGAGCCTGTTTAACAGCATCAATTTTTCAACTGCCCCTGCTTGCAAAGAAATGGTTTTTTGGCAAATGAATGGCATACCTTGCTTTAGAATCTCTGGCTGGAGAGTGCTTCATAAAAATATTAACATAATTTGGTACTGTCATTTCTAAAGCATCTCTTTAATGAGGGGAGTTGTTTACCGGTGACTGAAGCAGGCATTGCTATCTCAGAGATAATTTATATTTCACAACACTGTCAAACTCTGACAAGCAGCAGATTGTAACAGGACGGCTTCTGCTTTTTGATGCAATGTTTGGTACTCTCTGCTCACATGTGAATGGGCTTTCTGTTTGTACCTTGTCAAATGAGGGGAGAGCAGCTCCAGGGTGGGGGTAGGTGTTTCTACTCAGCCTGACACATGCAATTTACATCAGTTATGCTTGCAACGGGGTAAACATTTTTCTAAAGAGGGTGCTGTCAATAGCAGTGGTCGTCTCAGCACCTTATTGATATTCTTGTGCAACTCTCATCAGATGGTGATGTACACAACCCCCACACCAGCCAGCAGTCACTCATATGACAGCCAATAAGCTTTTTGCTACCAGGGTGCCCTCCTCACAGTTACCACTACAGCCAGGGGGAACAGTTACCCCTGTCCCTAATTGAGTCAGTACTTCATGATGTAAGAGGCCTAGGGCAGATGTTTTATGGAAGCTAAAATTACATCAGCCAGACTGTCCCTGTTTAAGCAACTGCTTGAGCACTTTGAGGCCTGTAAAGCACTGCATCCCAGGTTCTCAGAGGTGACAGGCAATGCAACTCAGCTGAGGGCAGTTGAGTCAGATCCAAACTAGCTGCATTTTGTCTCTCAAGGCCATGGTCACAGATTTGCTATGAGCTCTTGGGGTTATTTGAAGGAGTATTGCAGGAAGGCCAGTGCAAAAATGCTTACCTCAGACTATCTCCTGCAGAGTCTGGCATTACAAGAGCTGGGCAGCATGATCATAGCAAACAAGTGATCTGCCAGACTAGCAGGTTTTAGAAGAAACTGAACCGAAGAGAAACTATACTGCAGTTTGCCAGAACGAAATGGCCCAGCTGCAGAAATAGCTAGAGTGACTGTTTTCGAGGTATTAATCATATCTCCCTCCCGACCCACCCTTCTCATTCTCATTCTTATTCTCACTAGGGCGGTTGTGCTGGGCAAGCAGATTTTCTGCTCTCCTCCTGACACAGACTTTGTGAATCTCCAGCCTGACGCCCGCATCCTGCCTCTTCTTAAGGCTCAGCAGCACTCTGGAGATGCAAAGGCAGCTGAGGTAATCGAGGAGTACAGATTTTACAGTATTGTCTGCAGTTCAGCAGTTAGCTGGTACATAAAGGCTCTGCTTTCATTCGTAGCCAGTGCTGGCAGAAGGCCTGTATTATGCCCTTTCATTTAAGACAAAGGCTCTCACACTGAGGTCTCCGGTGTGGAGAAATCTTTTGTACAGGCGGAGCCAGTGGGAGAAGGAGCCTTCTGGTCCCTATGCTCCTTCTGCAAGGAGATTATAAAGAAAACCTCTTCTTTCTGCACATGGGCCAGATGAAGAACTGGAGCAATAATGCCTTTTTATCGCAGTAATTACAGTGCCCATTGTTTTAATGACAGTGTTGTTGGGAAACAGGAATAGACCATAGTCCCAAGGAGTTGTTCCAGTGTACACAAATAAATGATTTATTATATTGTTGTCAGATTAGACGGACCACTCAGCCTTAGTTATACTACCATTTTCCCCCACATTTCTTTGTGTGTGCATGTATTCATTTTACTTAACCAGATTATGCAAACTAACCAGTCCAGGAGGAGACAAAAGGCCACTTTCTCTGGAGAACTTCCTTGGGGACTGGCAATATCACAGGTTTAGATGGGCAGAGGAGTCCTTGCCCGACCACAGTGCAGCCTGCTTAGTGTCATTATTTACAGGGGAACAATGCTCTGCTCATTGAAAATGAGCTGGGAATCACTATTTTCTGGTATTTCTTAAAACAGACATCTCCAGCAGCCTCCAAGACACCTTTGTCTAGGTGCTTGTGGGTATGCTACTAGACTGAAACCTATACAGCAGCCTCTGCAGGACAACAAGGCATGGGATTAAGCAAAGTGGGTTTATAAAAGAAAAACAGAAAAACCTATCTTTAGAGGAACTAAAATCAGTGCTGGAAGGTGTAATATCAGTGACTAGTGCTACAGATAGCTGGCAAGACTTGATGAATCATGTCAGAACATATCTGAGAAATAAATCTCAGAGAAAGGGTCATGATCTGGTGACTGTCTCAGTCACAGAGTGCAGCCTACAGGATGTGGAGCAGGAAGTCAAGGCACAATCCACCTCTCACACATAAAATACTCAGCAAGCAGCCAGAAACTCTGAGTCAACTGGACTTTTCTTCTGTTAGGGGTTCCAGATAGGCATCTACAGAGGCATCTGCTCCCCTGGGATGCCAGGAACCACCTCTGGCAATGTTTCATGCTCTCCACTGATTTTGGAGAGAGCCCAGCTGACGAGCTTTAGCTATATATTGGCTTTTAGATATCCAAGGCTAGTTTCAGGGACATGCTGCATGGAGCATTATAAAATGAAGACAATTTTACCAAACTTCTCTGCAGGCCAATATAATGCAGCTCACTGCTTTCTAAGAAAATTTGTGGAGAAGCCTTCTGAGCCATGGACCTCAGTTTATAACAGCTCTTGGAAAATTAGATGAGTCACAAAGCCTGAGAGATGCTATTGTACCCATATAGAAAGAGGCCATGGAGAAAAATAACTATCAGTTGGTTCATCTGGAATTGACTGCACACAAAATCTGATATGGGAGAAAATCAGGAAATAATTAACAGCAGCATAATTAATGCAATCAAGATGAGTTTATGGAAAATAAGTCTGGTCATAACAAAACTGGATGCAGAATTCCTCCAGAAGTGTGCCTGAGAAAGTTAACTTTGTTGATATCAGATACCATTTCTGGATACTCCAGTTTTCAGTGAGCACTTTGACATCTGTACTGCAAAAAAGATTTTGTAAAATTACTGGGAGTTTAGAAAAAATGGCAAGGTTAGCAAGGGGTAGATCAAGAAGGCTTGGTCACAGTTGCAGATTACTTCATCTCATCCTATTGAGAAGATTTCTATAATAAGGTGTACACAGAGATGGAGCAAAACTAAAACTAAAGATAGGGTTAGGGACAGTGAATGTGCTTGTAACAGGGCAGGTAATTATGTATGAGAACAGTCTGTCCACATATATGATAATTTATCTATATTGTAGAAAAGTATCTCAAAAGTTTCAAAAGCTGTGAGGTCATTTGGCTTCTCTTGTCACATACTGGCTTTAGCTAGACCCAAAATGCACTCACCACTCTGCACTCCTTGGTGAGCTGCAGGCATGATCTACACTAGTTCTGCAGTGTGGATGGGGTCAAGGGAAAGCAGATTTTCCATAGACCTCTGAGCCTCAGTAACACTGGGCAGAACACATCTTCTGATCAATCCAACAGTGCTTGAACAATGTGACCCTCGTTTATAAAAAAACCCAGACCAAAACAAGAACAAAAAAACCCCAACCCTAACCACCAGTGTTGCACTTGTGCTGCTTTCACCACAGATCCTCTGCTCCTTAATTGCTTTTGACCTTAGCCACATATGTAAAGGGCACCTTAGGATTTGGCTTATTAACCACTATAGCAGCAAGCCCCTGGGTAGTAATGGAGAGTAATTGATATCATTCCAAGCTCACAATAATTTGTGTCACTGGGATCAAATGTCTGCCAATTTCAGGGGAATTTAGCTCATAGATTGTTGGGGGGAGGGAGGCACTGGTTTTACTGTGGTTTATTTGTTTTTTTTTTTAATTATCACCCTAAAAATAATAATCACAAAGTAATTTAGTTCTATGGCTCGTGACATTTTTAGACTGAGCATTGTGAACTGCATTTCTTTTGCCCCATCCAGCATCAATTTTTAAAATATAAGGGTAGAAAATTCTTCACAGTTGTAAGATTTTTCTATGTTTAAGCACTTACTTTAAATATGAAATAGTTTAGCATGAACTCATAGCCATCAGATAATGCTACTCAAGAAGCTTTCTTGGCATTAAGAAAATCACAGTTTAAAAAATAAACAAAGAAACAAATCAAAACCAAAACACCAAGATGACAAGGCGGTAAAACTTCATCCATAACTTTGAAGAAGATGTTCTGTTCTTCATTCATAAATCCTAAATGATTCATGGACAAGGGACCAGACAACCCAACTTTCAGCATGGCAGCGTTACATTCAGTGTTTTAGAAGGGACTTAGACTTACTGTTTGTGCTTTCTCATATCTCATAGGCTGAGAACAAGGTGCCTGCCTTGATTTACAAGTGACTCATTATAGTGTGGACATGATGCATTGATGCTGGACTTTCCCTCAGGCAAACCATACAATGAGCCAATGAATGTTATGTTTTTAATAAAGCTAGGATGGCTGTGAAGTGAAGACCACGGTGTTTCATCCCAGGAGTGTCTCTTTCAGCTCTCAGAAATACAGACCTTTGCTTGCAGGTCTTGCAAAGAAAACACGTTTGGTTTATGGAAGTTGGTAAGTCCACTTGGGCAAAGCATTGTGGCTCCTGCTGCAGCCAAGAAATTCCTGTTGCTGCCCAAGGAGGACTGGGCAGAGTGGTAGGGAACAAGCCCAGTGGGCACAGACACCCCCTTTCCACTCCCTGGACAACAACCAAGCTCCACACCACACTGCATCCTGCCAGCAACTTGTTAACGAGGGCTGTCCTTACCTGGCATCTCTCCTTGCAGGTAATTGGAAAAATAGTATGTCTTTCCTGGTATGTGCCATGAAATTTAAATGAAATTGTGAAACAGAAAATCAAATATCTTTTTTTCTGTTGCACCCTTCTGGATCATTTAATAAAATAATGTGGCAAAACAAAAACTATCCTTCAGAGCACCAAACCCATATACTTGCCAAGGCAGGAGAGAGCAGTTTTTGATGCATCTGATTTTAATTTAATACTACTCTCCACCTTCACAGCAAATAATTTCACATACACACTCTAATTAGTGATGGGGAAACCTCAGCAGGTTTTGAGTCTGGCTTCAGTTTAAAAAAAAAGGAAAAATTTGGATGTTTTATCTAAACCTCATGAGGATGAAAACATAGGAAATAATTGGGAATCTCTTTCATGAGAACAATGCTTCTTGTAAGACTGCTTGCTTGTTTCAGTTTCAGTCTGAGATGGAAATGAGAAATGACAGAACTTCCCTGGACATTTCTGAGCCATTATACAGATATAACTCTAAAAGAGACATCTTATAAAGGAATTGAATACAGATTTTAGCTACTTCATTTTCTCTGATTCCTGGCTCAGGCAAAGCTCTTCTTGACCTTATATATTGAAAATACTGTGAAAAAAAAAAATTTCCTTGACTGCACTTATACCACTAGGACCACAATGTTTTCCATGGGAATGTTGAAAACATGATCGAATGATGAGCAAAAAATGTTCTTATGAAAGAAAATTATAATCTGTATGGAAGAAAATCACTTTTTTAGATAATTTCCATTTTCTGTTGGGAGAAAAAAATCAAAATATCATGGTTCAATGTTATTCTCTAGGGAGAGGAAAGATGAATGAACAGCAGCTTTTCAGGAAATTGAAGGATTTGTAGCTAAGTTCATGAGAAAATGCAAAAGATGTTTTGCACTTGGCTCCACAACAACCCAAATCTCAGCAAATCCTGGTTTCAGTGAGGCAGAGGTAGAGGTCTTGATCTCAGGAAGAAAGGATGGGGAAGAAAGTGGAAGGACACTAAATCCCACTTGAACTACATTGACACCATTTTGTCATCAGGGTTTGGTGGGAAAGGAATCTGCCAGGGTATCCTGCAGGCAGGATTTAAAGTTGGTACAACTGTCCCAGCTTGGTAACTGCCAAGCCAAACAGCCTAGCTTTAGTTTTTTCCCAAGGTGGGTTTTCTGGAAACACCTTCCCATTAAAGAAAAAAACCCCAACCAACCAACCAACCAAAAACCCAAACCAACCAACCAACCAACCAAAAAAAAAAAACCAACCCAGAACCAACCAAAAAAACCAACCAACCAACCAACCAACCAAAACCAATAAAAATAACATTTGGATGAGAAAATATTTCCACTCTTTAACTGCTTCTAGTCATTCCATTATCCCACAACATACTCCTAACTGGTGACTTCCTTTCTCCCAGAGCATCCCATGCATCCTCCTCACCTTCCTTTCTTACAAACTATGATATAGCAAGGAGGCATTGACATCTTTCCAGCTCCCTCCACACCTCAAGTTTTTGTGGTCCTCCCACCCAGAAACATGCACAATGCCTTGTCACCAGGTTCCTCCCCTCTGTAAGCCTCCTCAGCTTGTCCAACACAACACGCACGGACCAGCATGGCTGGAGCTAACCAGAAGGGTCAGCTCAGACTTCCCATTCCCACTTACGTCTTGTGCTGGTGGTGTTCTAACACTCTTTCTATTGCCTCCTTTCCAGATTCAGACCATGCAAGAAAGAGGAAACCTCTTTTTTACTCCCTTTTGCTATTGTGAAATTCTGACTTCTGGCTGGAGCCAGTAGGTGCTGCTATGTTCAAACAATAAATAATAACCATTCCTAACCACAGCCATTTAAAAATAATCATGTTTTGGCTCCTGTACCATCTAGTTGTTTTTACATTTGAATGCTCTCAATGTAACCCATGTAGGTTTTTCAGCAGTATTTGTTGTTCTGTCTGGCTAAAAACATTTCTCCTGAGCAGGGGGATGCCAATCAATGCAGCTACACCACTAAACAAATAAAACGCCCTGCTCCAATCCATAATCTGAAGAGCTATTTCTGTATCCACTTACAAAGGAAAGTTGTTTTAAAGAAATATCACAAATAGCAAACACAGGGGCCTTTTCCAGAATTACAGTTTTCACACATGGATGGTTTCAGTGATTGTTCTTGGGTTGTGACACTGGAGCAAAACAGTCAACAAGTGAATTTATGAAGCATTTTCCTTTTATTACATTTATATGTGGAAAGTGTGTTCATCCACACAAATACATCCTCAATGCAGACTCTGCTGTCTGTCTTCCCTTCATAGTTTATCCATGCTGCTAACTGAGGAGGAGGTAGTGAGGAATCCTTTTAGAAACAACAACAAAAAATACAAGCCCACAGGTAAAACACATCATTGGCTTGAACGTGCAAGTGACGGTCAGCTCCATCCCATGGCCTTTGGACCTGTGAAGCTATCAAGGGTAGATGGTTTTAACTCCAGGTCTGCTAGAGGTCTACCTTGAGACTTCAAGCAGGGGCCTGTCACCATCATTGTAATTCTTGCTTTTGTCTGTTTAGATGGGAGAAGAGGAATCTTCAACCCCACTGCTTCATATAGCTCATAATTCCCAGGATATTTTTCCACTCTTTCTATGTCAACCTCTACTGTATTTGGATGGCCAGATAGATAAACATGCTCCAATAACTGTTTAACCACCATGAAAGGGAAAGTTTCCCCATCTCAGATGTGCACTATAATATTCTAGGAGAAGACGTATCCCTATGTGTTTGGGGTCTCCAGACCCCTGTACTCAAAGGAACTGGCCCCTGATGGCACATGTCCCAGCAACTGGGCAGGATGGACACTTTTCTGAAAGCACCTCAGAAAATATTCAACTACTTAATTGTGCTTTTTGCCTCAGAAAGAATGGAAAGCAGAGGTCTCAGATTTCACCACAAGCTTTGTGTTATTGAATCCTTTAACCACATTACTCCACTTACTATGTGAGGAGTAGGTGGCTGCTTTTCTTTTTCTCTCATACCAAAAGCAGTTAAGAGATGACAGCATCTTTCCTTTCAAAACATTGTCATTTCATCAAGCAATTAGTCCAAGGTGGAGCTGAGAGAGAGAGATGCAGAAATTGTGTTGTCAGTCAGACACTGCAGGACTTAGAGGACCCCATGCAAATAGAAAAATGAGTCAGCCTCCTGTTAAAATGGAATATTTCTATTACTTAGGAAAATTATAACAAGGTTCTGGGGGTGATCCCAAAGGTCTTCTCTTCCAATGACTCCCTGAAGAAAACTCTGCTGACTATCCCAAGGAGCTGTGGCAACCACACCTGTAATTTAGATGCTTATATTTCAGTGCTGGGATAGATTGTCCATGGAAAACTGGAAAACACTAACTCCTAACACTGACTAGGGAAGCTGGTTATGCCATCTTACAGCCCAGGTTCAAAATCCCAGAGAAATGGCCTAGCCACCAGGTTGTAATTTATCTTAAATATGAGTGTGCGTTAGACAAATACTGTGAAAACTTTCATGCCTTTCACATATCAGAGTAGTTTCCTGATACAGCCCAGTGTCTAACCCATGTCATTGCAGGAAAGAGATCCCTGAATACACTTGCCAAATATCATCTCAAAAAACAGAAGGCAAATGATATGTTAATTTACTTTTTCATAACTTTGAAAGCAATTACAGGAACTCATCTGAATTTTGGGGCACACTAGTACTGAGAAACTACTCTGTGACAGCCAAATGGGCGACAGGAAAGATGGTGCCTCCAGACTTTCCTTCAGTATTTAGCAATACAACTTCATTCCTTAGAGTCAGTATCTGCAACATTCCAGGATTTCTGTTTGCTTTTGGTAGCTCACCAATCAATGAATCCCACACCTAAGTCACTAATAAATGCCAACATTCAAAGGCATTAATGAGATGAATTGGACTGAAACTAAATTAAGAATAACTGGGGAAGAAACAAAATGACAGGTCTAATATAGGTAGAAGTGCTGCACTCTTCTTCTTTTCTGAGAGGGATTGTGAAGGGGTATAGGTGATAGGGGCAGCCCTGGCTTCTTGCTCAGCCACCGCAGCAGGCACAGGTTGTTCACATCTGTCTGAGGATTCCCACTGGGACCAGGCACTGATTCCACAGGAAACTACACTGTCATTTTAATTAAACTCCTTCATGCCAACAGCAACAAGTTATACTAATGAGAGCAGATGTATCCAGTAAACAGTGGCACGTTTTTAGTTTAATCTGTTTAAACCTGGATATATACTAATTCCTCAGTAAATGCTTTAGTGGCTGGCAAAATGAGAAACAGATGATAAAAGAAGAAGTTTGCTTGTGACCCTTGAGACATGGGTATAATATTTGGCTTGGCATCGCTAATCTTATGGTCAGAAGAGTACAGTTTCAGCATGTTTAATGTGAGAGAGAGCTGCTCACAACAAAGTTTCCTCTCTATAGTGCCCTCTGCAAACAGTAATTTCCACATTTTTCTCTCTTCCCTCTAATTAGCTTCCCTTTGGCCTGACACACTCTGAAAGTGTTGCCAGCTGAAAAGACCTATCCATCTCCTCTCTTGAATAAAAACATTAGTTAATTGAATGGAAGGAATTTAAGCAGAGTGAACTGTATATGGTATCAGATGCCTCAAGATAACTGATTCTTAAAGAACATCACCTTAAATAAATCCTTTTGAAAAGCCCTCTCAGACTGATGGGTAAATAATTAATTGCTCCCTGGTGTGTCAATAAAAATCAATACTCTGACATGAAGTTAAATGAATGGGAATTTTGTCACCAAATTCAGTAGGACCAGCGTTTCACTGTGTGTAACACAGGGCTAGAGACAAGGTTCTGTCTCTGTCTGACAAACTTTTGATGTAAGTATTTAACTGAAACAAACAAGCTATGTGAAAACCATAGATGACTTTGATTTCTGCCTTCCTCTGTAGCCAATGGGAAGTAACTTTTGATACTTACTGTACTGATCAAAACACTCACTTCACATACTGCATGCTATGAATTTACTTTTTTTCTATAGCTAGTGAATAGTTAGCAGATTGATCCTGATTCCTGGAAATGTCATTCTTAGGCAGGCTATGATTAGTGATTAGTATCATACGATATTTTCTCATCATCCGGCTGTTTGCAAGCTGTAACCTTTAAGTTATTCAGTATACAGATTTTGTAATTGACTACTTCAATCACTGAGCTTATACTCCCTGATTGGATGATAGGTATTTTAAAAACAAAGGTTTATCAAATGATAAAGGAAAAGTTCTATCTCACATATAACAGCTGTGGGAAATAAGGACACAAAAATATCATGACAAATAAACAAAGCACAGGGAGGAGTAGCCTATTTACATTCTCAAACTTGTCAGGGTGAAAGAAGTGCTTTCAATAAAATAAAATAAAATAAAATAGAATAGAATAAAACAAAATCATTGAGGTATTTTAATGGGGTTTTTTTTTGTTATTCACCTCATACAGAAACATCCCCATGCAATCATACTACATCCAGGGCTCCAGCAGGACCCAAAATCTCACTAGGGCTTTGCCACAGAGCACACGGTGCCTTCACTCGTCTATGCAGAATGACTCACTTAATGGACCTTAACACCATGTAAAAACTGAAAGGAACTTGACAATATTGCAAGTGGTTAATGTCATATCAGGAAGGAAAAAAGAATAGAGTTGAAGTCTGACTGTAGTTAATGTCATTAAGCTGTTTTCTATCTCCTGGGCAAATATAACAAGGTGACTAAGAACCAAGCAATAAAATAGCTGCAAAACAATGCGTTGAGACTAGCCATTTATTGGTTCACCAAAAGTCTGTGACAAGCCAGGGCTTATTCTGTGACTGATCCATTCCCCTGCAGATACCACTGTTGTAACTTGTCATGGAGTGACGCTTCTTTTTAGTAATGCTAAAAGGTGAATTTGTGTGAATCTGCATACTTGAACATTGTTTTTTATCTTTACAGTGATGGAGGACTCCTAGAGATTCTTTCTCAGATTTCAGATGGAAAGCTGAAGACCTTAAATCATTCCTTCTGAGTGTTATCTTCTCTAAGCCCATCAGGTTTTGGGTCAGGAAGGAGTTAAACGTAATAAACAAAAATCTTCAGAAAAAAAGAAGGATAAATATTTAAAATAGTCTTTGACATGCACTCAGAAGTGATTAACAAATAGCAGGAATTGTGCTTGTTCTCTTTTTGCAAACCACTAAAAATTCTTCACTCACCAGACTGGCACATTAACAAATAATATGATTTCTACCACTTTTTGAGCTTTTTCTACAGAACAAAAAAAACCCAACAAAAAAACCCACCACAAAAAAAACCCACCCCCAAAAAAAAAAAATCCAAACCAACCAACAAACAAACAAACAGAGAGGCAGGAAAAACAACTGCAAGTAAAATCAATCATCTTCCCCACAGTATTTGCCATGAAAATACTTCCTTGCCTCTAAAATTATTGTAAATTACCTTTTAATCAGCAAATGCGTGGGGTTTTTTACCCTATTCTTCAAAATGGATCTTTTTTTCTTTTGTTTAATATATGTTATTAGGAATAGAGGAGCCACAAAAGTAATTTTCAGATCCAGTCTTGTTTGTGCTGAGCCTTGCTTGCTGGCCAGCTCTACTGTTTTTTAGCCAAACGCCATCAAGCTACACCATGAAAGTCACCATCTTTAAGCAAACTCCCCTGACAAAACACAATGAAATTGCCACTGCATCAACACAGGTGCATTTACTTTGTCTGCTCTATAAATCTAGCCTGCAGGATGACTTATATAAATAAAGTGAATGATTTTGTACTTGTAAGGACTTGATAGGGGTCAGCAATTTGCTGAACACTAGCAGAATTTCTCAGCACAGAATGGGTAAATCAGGAGGGCTTAACTCTAAGTGTTAGATTATCCAGGCATGATGGCTTAATACAAGTGGGAGGAAGGCATAATACAGGGAATCATTACTTAGACACGTGCATTTATGAAATCATTACTGGGCTAAAGTAGTTCATTTGTCTGCCTTTTAAACGGACCTTTGGTTTGAGGAAGACTGACAGCACATCCACTAGTAGGAGCTCCGGGCTGAATCTTGATCTCATGTGATTGAGGATTTTCTGTTAACCACTCCATTCCTTAACATGCTCCTTCTGGAAAGGTGCTGGGGTCATTTTTGTCTATCTCCAGGTGGATTGGAGATGCCAGTGGCAACTTGTCTTTGTTAGGTTAATTTGGAGAGGTGCTAGGCTCTCAGGGAGCACTAGCTCCTGATCGAATGATACTCTGTGAATCCTCTAATTTTCAGTTTTGTGCTGCACAAGTTTTTATTTCAACAGGTTTTGCTGGGATTATTTAAGGCCTTGTTAATACTTTGTGACCAAAAGACAAGGCCTTCTCTCTCTCTATTATTGGAAGAATGCAGACATAAGTATTAAAAGTCTTTCTTTTCTTTCCAGTTCAACTAACCCATGAGCCTTATTTTCTGCTGCCTTTCTTCAGCTGTCTCATCATAAATGGCAAATATTTGAAGGTAGACTTTTGTGTCTGATATTGTGAGGGAAAAAGGATGGGACCATCTTGGTCCTTAGCTTCACACCTTAGCTCTTCAAGTACATTTTTCATCCAAAGCACTGCACAGCTTGGACCATCACCAAGTAGCTGGAAGGAAAAAATAATCCTCCAACTGATTCCCACACACTCCACACTCCTTCACCTTCAACACGAGCTGTCATCATCAGGACTTGAAGAGGAAAAGTCAAAATCAGTCTGAACAAAAACAATCCTTGGCAATAAACTATTTTGGAACAACTTAGTACAACACTGCCAACAGAAACATGAACCTTGTCTTGGGAGCCTTCTACCATTCTTTTTCCACCATTAGAACCTCCACTGTAGCCTCAGGTTTGAACAGTTTCTCTTGGAGTATTTAGGGGCAGGGTGTTCTTCCCAGATGACCTTATTTCCAGATAATCTCTTGCCTGTCAACTGTTTCAGCAGGGATGAGATTAGAAATTTGCTGTAGCAGAAATGAAGACACCAGGAAAGTCTCTGCACAAGACAGCAGAATTGGGCAGATCCTGATACTGCTGCATTTGAGCAGTATAAGGATCAAGCACTCAGTAACTCTGAGTAAGTCATATGAAGTACCCACTCATCACCAGCTTTAACTGCCTACGCCTGACCTGTGACAGGTCTTCTTTTATCCCTACCTTTTCTCTAACACCATTTACCAAAACCTGTTAGACCCAAGATGATACACCACTGATTGCATCACACTTGAAAAAAAAGAGCCTGATCATGGGAGCTGAGGGTAGCCACAATGTTCCTTTGAATACTGTAATGGATTTGCCTCAAACTTGCTGGTTTTGTTTTCCATGTTTTACTAATAATTGAAAAACAAACAAAACCAAAACCCAAATCTATTTGAAACAGTTTTCAAACAAATCAGGACACCATTGCAAAGTTTCAAGATTCATATTTATAACTGGGATTACTCAGAACAGAAATTTGGAGTTACACTCATCTAAGGAGGTAACAGATCCTACCAGGGAATTGACACACCTCATAAAAATATCTCAAGTTGCAAACTTTGAATTTGAAATGCTCCCAGCAAATTGCTCTCTAAGAAGCTGCTAGTGAAGAATCTTTTTCGAAGAATCTTTTTCAGAAGCAATTCAGCAAACAGCTCAAGAAAATTACAACCTCTTCACGGACAATTCACAAATGGAAGATGCAGTTTGTTGAATGATACTAGTTACAAACAATTCTTCCACCTGTATTTATCCCTATAAGAACAGTCAAGGCTCTCAGGTGGACCCTCTAACGTTAACAACACCTGTAATGCACAGTGGCTGGAGACTAGGCAATTTTATGCAGAACTTCTGCACACAGTAATAAGAAATGATGCTGTGTCTAAAGAAAGAAATGGTAAAATATTTTAATTTCCCCCCCTGTTTCTCCTTTTTGCGTCATGTAGCAATTAATGCACAAAAAGCAGTAATAGGAGCTTACATACTATAATGTCAACCTGAAAGACTGTACTTTTCAAACAGTGCTTTTTTGGAGAGCAGGGAGTTTTTGCCTCTGTGTGACAATGCTGACATAAACTGGACCATAGTGTCATTCCTGTGTGTCTTTGCCCATTTAATACATCTTTAAAAGTTTCTACCAAAGAAGAACTCTAAGTTTATACTGTAGGTCCTGAACACAAACATAGGCAGAAATTACTTTTCACAGGGAGCATCGTCAATTACCAGGGACTGGATTCACTTCCAAATAATAAGCTGGGTTGTGATACCAGAAATATTTCATCAGAGCCTCATACTCATGTGACCTTCATTGACCTCACAAAATGTTGATGGGATACCATAGAAAGAAATGGCAAAGAGGTACATCCCTAGATGACAAGACGTCATTGCCTGGTGCATACTTCTGTTAGGTCAAAGTAGCCCCATTTACAAAAGAAAATAAAGGATTATTTGAAAGGATTGTTATTATTATTTACCAACTGTCCTATGATAACTTGGTTTGTTTATTGTTTCCCTCCTGTAGGAATGTTAGCACTTAGGACACTATGCTGGAAGTTTACTTATATCAAGAGGAAGCAAACATCTGCTATTATTCTGCCTTGTCTGGTTACTCACTCACTGCTAAATCCTCTTGGTAAGCAAACAGAAGTTTCAGGTATTACTACAGCAAGGACAGCCAAGCCTTCAGTGCTCAGCTGTGTTTGCTCACTGAATCACAGCTTGAACTGGCTTGGGTGTGATGGGGCTGTGGAGACCTCTCCCTGCTCCTGCCCAGACCTGCCTCCTTGGAACATGTGCTACGTGAGTACCTGAGGTGTAAACAAGTGATGTTTGCCAGGTTCTGGTGACAGCAGTGCTGCTCAGTGTTTGCTGCTATTCTTTTTAATTTGGGGCACGGAAGCCAATGTGTGCACACATCATAAATTATCCCCCTCCCAGCTTACAACCTCTGAGGTGGCCTGAGCACCCTTGTATTCACCAGAGAGAGGCTGGCAACTTTGCAGAGTGATTCATCACATCAAGAAGAAGCTATCAGACACTGAGACCATGAGAATCTTACATTGAAGGTGGAACTAGAACAGTCACTGATGCTACAAAGAGAACCTTGGCAGATAAAGCAAATGTTCCATCAGGTTTAACAAGGGATGAGGAACTTCCATGCTGTCAAAACAGAGATACAACTCCAGTTTCCCTGGCAGCTCAGATGTCCCTGACACAGAGGCTCTCTAACACAAAGTCTGCAGATAACAGAAAGTCAACTACATTTTTCTTGGTTATGTGTCAGGTTTTTCATGTGGGTTTTTTTGTTTGTTTGTTTAATATTTTTTAAATGAAAATGTCAATTGTGTACATAAAATATTTTGAGGTATTTTATACAACTTTGTAAAATATCCTGGACTCACCTTACAAGCTGAGACAAAGGACAGACAAGTAAGAAAGCTTTCTTATCTTTTTTTTTTCTTTTTTTTTTTCTGCATACTTAACACAGGAATGAGGCTAAAATAAGGAGGAAAAGACAAAATCACCTGAAAATGTGTTTCAAAAGAGATGGCAGATAGTGATTGCATCAGGCTTTTTGGATGCCAGTTCCAGTACATTGTAATGACCTGGTTAAAGGCAGTGAGCATTTGAATGTCACCAATAGTTGCCACTCCAGAAAAAAACACTGAAAACATAATAAAATTGCACATCTAGAGGGAAAATCTTGGGCTGAGCAGAGTTTGGCTGTCCTCCAGAATCACAGCAATGCTGCTTGGAAGGTACTTTGGAGATCTCTAGCATAACCTCTATTGCAGTCAAAACTATTGCCACATAAGTTTACATCAGATAGAAGATTGTCAGGAAAAGGGAAATCATTAAAAAAGAAGGGACAGGGGAAAGGAAGACCTGGGAAGTAAAGAGTAAGAGAAAGAGAGAATTTGGTATGAAGGAAAGGATGTGAGCAAACCAATCTAGTTGAAAATATCCTAGTTCATTCCAGGGGTGT
>JANHGM010002045.1:0-42897 GCA_024611155.1 Corythornis cristatus | reverse complement strand
CCCGCAACAACACCGCAACCCCCGCCTGCCACTCCCCACACGGGCACGGAGAGGGAAAGGAAGGGTGTTTCAGCCTTGCTACCCCCCGACAGTGCGCGGTGACATTGGTTAGGTGTGATCCGCTGCTGGCACGGATCTGGGCAGCTTCTTCACGGGCCGGGATGGACGGAGGAGAAGACGAGCACACGGAGTGAGCACACCGAGCTCACACGCGGATCTCACACACGGATCTCAGCCGTGCCACTGCGTTAGAGGCTCCTTGGTCACTGCACGTGCTCAGCTTCGGCAGCAAACTGTGAGTATTCCCAACCAGTGCTCGTTGAAGTGCAATTAGACACGGTGTGCTGATGTGCAGCTCGTACCTGTTGATGTGCAGCTCGTGTGTGCTGTGTCTCTGTGCTAAGGTCACTTGGGAGTCTAAGTAAGACAAGTAAGCTAAATACCCCGGTTTGAAATAGAAGGAGGAATTTTGCAGGTATTTAGAAAAGGTTTTCAGTGACCAGGGTCGTTGAGCAGCAGACGTGTTTGGTGGTATTTCTGTGACTGCAGCTCTGGAAGGGTTGAACATGTCCAAGATCTTAAGGATGGTTTTGTTACAGAGAGAGGTGACTAGCTCGAGCACTGAGAGGCCACACAAGAATTTGCTTGCCTGAGCCATGTAGCAGAAGCTACATAGCAAGCCTGTGGTGGGAGAGGGAACCTAAATGTGGTTTCCAAACCCTGCCCTTCACTTGAACAGAGTATTTGGTCTACAGCTTTTATTTACAAACGTTCGAGTTAGTTTGTTTCACTTCGTTTATTTATTTACGTTGTGTGAGGGTATTTGTATTTCTATCGCGTATAAACATACCTCTTACTGACTTCTGTTTGTTACTTACATGTTTTGCATCCAGGTTCTGAGCGAGGATGTTTTTGCTACAGTTGTGGCTGCTAGGAAAACTGCGTATTTTGTTTGAGTTCCTTCATTTAATCTTGAGGGGAAGTAAAATTTGCCTTTGTTTAGAAAGTGTTCAGTATTTGGAAGGGCAGCTCTAGTTTCTGCCTGTGTATGGACAGGTGCCTCTGGAGGGTGTAGGTGTGAGAAGTGCCCTTTTCTGGAAGTCCAGGGACAGTTTTGGTTGGAGTTTCAGTGCCATAGTCACTCCTGGCTTGATTCTTACTGTGCTTTTTCCCTGGGGAAAATACAGGTTTAATTTCAATAGCATTTGCTTTTTATGAAATTCACTTCATCGTCTGTATTCACTTTAATTTCATTTGTTCTTTTTCTACAGAAAAGTTGTGTAGAAACTAGAAAATAAATTAAAAAGAATCACACTAGGAGACACACAGCTCAATAACTCATTAAGGTTTAGAGATGCTTATTACATATATTCTCAATTTTCATTCACAACATGCGAAGTGCAAACTCCATCTCTCTTTAGACTGGGTACTGTCAGTAAAATGGATTACACTTCTTCCTTCTGCAGGATATACTGTCTGTGGAGTTGCATGAAAATAAACACAATAAAATTTCCAGTGCAGTGTTATTATATAGAATAAGTGGTTACTTTTAAAGACTCACTATTTCTGTGGCATTAATTGTACAAGCTACAGAGTTTAATACTTTTGAGGGAAAAAAAAATTAGGAACTTGTTTGAATTATTCATGTTTGAAAATGGCCTGTATGACAGCTATTTTCATAACTCATTTTTACTGCAATTTTAGCACAAACCAAAACTCCTACTGAATTGAGAAATTATGATAGTTATGGTTTTGCCTAAAGTATTTTCATGCTTTCTTTTAAAGAAATAGCACATCAGACATGGGGAGCTGCAGACCTACAAAGTCATTTAATGCTTTGCTTCAGTTCATCAGGCTGTGAGACTCTGTCCTTCTTATCATACAGGATAGCTTTCTAATTAATGAATTAATTTAAACCCTCCCATTCTCTCTAGGGCAGGGAAAACCCAGGCCCCCATGTAAATGAAGTTTCATAATACACAGTGAGGAAACCAGTAGCAAAGAAAAATCTCTGCAATCCAAAGGGATGCTTTGCTTCCAGCTTGCTGTTCCTCTGGTGCAGCAGCAATGCTTTTGTCCCTAAGTACAGATGAATTAATAATTCTTGATATATGCTAGGTTATATTACTCTTTCCTTTCCAAATAAACTAATTTAAATATGTTGCTTGTGCTACACTTGGATGCTGACCCTAGTAAATTGTGGTGACATCCAGAAAATTTTTCATTACGAAGAGGTATTTAGAATAAATGAACTGTAGATGGAAGGAGCAAATGTGCTATAAATCACATTTTTAAATGCATTTGATTTAATTTACAGTCTGGTTCTGGTCCATCTTCATGTGGATATTGCTTTCTTTTTAAAAGGATTTTGAACAAAACATACATCTGCCTGGCAGGATATTGTGAATCTGTGTTTACCTTTCACAGGTCCTTGGGCTTTGAAGGAAAGTCAGAAAAGCATGTTTGCTTTAATAAAATGATTTTTTAAAAAGCAAAAGAAAACCACTAATTTGTAATGAAAAGCTACTAAACAAAAAAAAAAAACCAAATCAAAAACAACAACAACCAAAAAGCCAGCAAATAAAATAATGTACCATATGGCAATTATGCCAAACGATTGAATTTATTACCAAATAAAATTGCTGGCTTGTGCATTTCACAGTTTCTGCCATTCCCAAGCAGTGTGTTTTTAAAGAGTTTCTGTAGGGTTAGTTGCCCAGACTTCTGCAAAAACAACAGTTTGTCCTTATTGCAGGAGGTGTTAGGGAATCAGATCCAAGTGGAGCAGTGAATGAGATGACAGCCTGGTTCTGTCCCAGCTGCATGTCCCAGCACATGCCAAGAGCTGATCTTTTTAGTGCAAACACTGGAGGAAATGAATACAGAATTCTGTGTTCTCATGCTGAGTGAATGATTCCTGTGGTGTTTTTCATACCTCAGTGTGCCATTTAATATTTCAGCAGAGTCACCATTCCCTTTCACCTCAGTGGAAATGCTTTCACATCTTCTGGCTTCTTTTTAATAGCAGTATCTTCAGAGAACAGGCGAGTACAAACCCGTGCAGCACTCGAGTGTGCTGGGCAGGTGATGCTAGTGTGAGAGGCACTGTGCCAGTGGCAGGGCACTGCCATCATGCCTGAGCTTGCTGACTCTCACCCCCACCACCGTCACACCCCTTGGGCACGCAGCGTGGCTCTGCCACTCGGCTGGCACAGCTCCCTGGCCCTGAAAGGGAATTCTTCAGCAGGGACAGTGGAGCTTTGTGTGGAGTAGGGAAGGATGCAGGGGAACACAGTCGAGCTCCACGCTCTGCTGCTGAATGGCTTCATTCAGCCGTGCTGGTGCACTGAGATTTCACTGCTGCCATTGGCAGGGGGTGGGCTACAAGAAAAGGAAGTTTTCTTCACAGCAGCTTTCTTCACAAGGACAACTTGCTTCTCTGTGAGCTGTCCAAAGTCAGTTTATTGCCCCTTGCTGAAGGTACTCGTGCAGCTTGGCCATCAGGTGGCTCTGTGAGGAGAACTCATCCTTGAAGCTCTGCCCTGATTTGCCATCCCTGGCATTCAATGTCAGCGAGACAGTATAATGTGATTTTGTGAAAAATATTTTGATGCTGATAGGGAATTTCCCTGAGAGACAACATTAATAATGGGTTGGCACAACACATTTGCTGCAGTGGGGCTGATGCCTTGATTGAGTTTCCGTGGTGTGTTTGTTGTTGCTGTGGGGAATGTGTGGATATTGGGTTCAACAGACCATGGAATTTTGAATTAACCTCTCTTTTTCTCTTCATGAATATAATGGGGTTGCAATCTGTTCTTGCTTTGGCCTTTTATTTAAGTGAAGAAGAGAAGCTTTTATATTTAAAAAAAAAATAAATTCACCATTTTTTGAAAGTATTGTGAAGAAATATAAATATACATAAGGAAACATTGATTCATAATCATCTCTTAGGCTCCTTTCCCTCAACACTTCACTACACCATTTCTCTGTAGAATACTCACTTTAGCCCTAAAGTGCAAAAGCTGAAAATCATTAGTACTAAGATATGGCATTTCCACTTACACCCTTTGTTTAGGAGAAGCCTATGCTGATTCCTCGGAGTTGTAATTGAATAATGACATTTTACAAGATGAAAACTGAAAGAAAAAAAAAAGATTTAAAAATGGTGTGTGTTTTTTTTTCTTTTTTTTTTTTTCTTTTTTTTTTTCTTATTCCCTGATGCTTAGAGTATGTTCTGGTTGCCTTTCTGCTCATGCTTTGAGGGCCTCAAAAGAGCAGAGGCATAGTCTGATCTCTCTATTATGTCCAAAGCCTAAGAAGATTCTTGTGTCTGTGTGTGTTTGTTTGAGAGTACACACTTTGATGGGGACAGAGTAGCTGCCAGTGGAAATAGGAGTTACAGGCTGTATCTGTACTGCAAGGTGAAAAATACACTGGGGGTTAATTTCAGGGAATGTTGGTATAATACCTGCTAATGTGGAGATCTGTAAACTGAGGTCCAGGCTGAGCATGAAATTTGTGTTATTTAAAAATGGCATAACTGCCAAAGTACAGAACATGCTTGGCATACTGTTTTTGCTCCTCTAGATTTTTATATTGCAAAGAAGGTAAACATTAAATGTATTCTTTGTCTTCAATATTTCACCATATTTACTCCTTAAGCTCTGTTTGCTTATCAAGACACACATTCCAGGTATTTTAATTTACTAGCTTCTTGCTTCAGCTCAATCTCGCAGTATTTTGGTTGTTCCTCTCACAAGCAAATGCTTACAGAGATTTATAAAAATTACATTAAAAGTGAAAATGAGTATTATTATTTAAAATTTTTGGTTTGTTTAAAAGAAAACCTGATATTAACAGTTTTTCAAGTTGACTAGTTTAATTTTACCTTAACAGAAAGGTAAAATTGGCATATTGCTGAATGTTCTTTCTACCTCAGTGGTAGCCATAATCACAAAGAATTAATAAAGCTGTTTCATACTTCAGCATTTTGTTTCCCGAGATCCTCATTCAGAGCTGTGTAGGTTTTAAAGTTAAATTGGGGACCATTAAATTACACTTTGGGACAGTCTGTCTGTATTGTGGACTTGCAGTAAATAATTTTGATGGAAATTATTTGCTTTAGAAATGAGCTGAAATGATGCTGACCATAGTTTAGGTCTTAAACTAGTATTTAAGACTTCTAACAAGCTTGACTTTTAATTTCCCCCACCCTCTGGCAATTTTCTTCCTTTTGTATAAAACACTACAGTAAGCATAAAAAGGGTTTTTTTGCATGCATCGTTTTCACCCCAAATTGTCTTGTTCTGTCCATTTTAGCTCCACTTTCAGTAGGAGTGAGGAAGGTGAGATAAACAGGTCTTAGTGAAAGCCAGGCTCAGTGGCATGAGCATAGGGTGAAGCTGGAGCAGTAGTGGGCACTGCTGTTTTATCCTTCACTGGCTGCTTGGCACCATATGGAACAAAAGTAATTAGTGAGGAGGAGAGGCAAAGCCAGACAATTATGGTGCTTGTTGTCAGAAGGAACCTCATCTAGCTCAGGCAGCTGTAATTGGGGTTTCAGGATGAAGGGGTTTGGGAGTGAACCAGAAGTAGATTTGAAAGGGTTTTTCATTTGCTGCAGTGATGAATGCAGTGGAATCCTGTTCAGAGGTTTGCTTTGTACTCCAGTGCTGCTTGTGATGATCCATTGATCAGGTGTCTGGGGAGGAGGAGCTCAGTGTCTCATCACATTGGTGTAGATCAGTGCACGGCTGAGTACATTGAATTTCAGAGGCTTGCCTGTACAACAGAGCTGTGCAATAACACGGGCTTTCCTTGATAGGATTTGCCACCTGTTGAACGTGATCTTTCTGGACTATTGTTATGGAATGATAATTAATCCTGATAAATGTAAGGACATGGTGGATATATAGATACAATGGAAGGAGATTGCTGCTCATTTCCTGTCTCCTCTTACAGTGTTGGTAAAATATACGACAGGGGCTGTATGGTTTTCCAGTAAAGAATCTTGAGCAGTTGAGTGTGATTTAGAGTGTATTTTCAGAGTTGCATCAAAACATGCCTATGGACCATGAGGACTGTAGGCTGCTAACCTGTTTTCTTTGTGTGGCCAACTTACAAAGAATTCTGCCTGAATTTTTGTTGGGACCATTGCTTTTATGACTTTAAGAACTGTAGAAAACAAGTAAGGGAATCATGTTGACTATAAACTTGAATTATCCTGTGTAGATGAACTGATCTTGCTGCATTGAGATCAGATTGAAAACACACAGACATAAAACAGCACAGGTATTTTGTTTCATGCAGTTAATGTTCTGAAGTTATAGGAGTGGAAGGAGACCCTTTCTTGGTTTCTTCTTGTAGGCATATATTGTCTGCTCTGACCTGCAGGTGATGTAATAAATCGTCTTTAATGCTGGCACAGGTGTCCTGTTGAGTCTAAGTCTGCTTTCTGTTCATATTGTCTGCTGGAATTTTGTTTCTGATGTGTGGCTCATTATCACATCGTTCTGTGTGTGCATGTATTTTTGTAACATCAGCTTTTGTAGCCATTTCTAGTTTCATCAGTGACTTTCCTATATTCATTTTTGAGTTTCATATTCAAGCTATGTATGAGTTTCAAAATACCATATTTGAATCACTCTTGCAGTTTTTCAGTAAATTTGTATCTGTCTGAACCTGATTTATTCTCCAGTCTGAAAACAAATGGTCTGATCAAGTAATGGCTGAGAAAGTATCAGTTGGAGAGTTCTCTCTAATTTCAGATCTAGATAGCTGCATGAGGCATTGCAGTGGTGAGGGCTTGTCTCTGCAGAAATGATTCACAGGTATCATTTCTGGCAGGCTGGGTGTGTAAAAGCCTCCAGGACTTTCACTAAAAAAGAAGTCATTTCTTTTGACAATCTGAACTGAAAAAAAAAAAAATTAAACCCAGGAAAAATACTATGGTAGATGATCCAGTACCTTCCAGAGCAAGATCAACTAACTGTTCCTGGGTCATTCCTGACAGATGTTTGTTTCTGCAGGACACTGGCCTCTGGGAGCTCCAAAGCTTGCTTAGCAGCCTGTCTGGGCCTGTCACCTTCCTTACTGTCTGGGAGTACATTGCTGCAGTTCAGTTTCTCTAGCTCTTTACCATGCACAAGATAGCAGTCCTTAGAGCTGCCTTTTACCCATCATCTTCAGCCTCCTCTTTGAGCTCTAACAGCCTCAGCTTGTTAAATCTCAGATCATTCCTTGTTAGTCAGACTCGTGGTAATTCTCCTTTGGACTTGTTGCTGTTGGTTCCTATCCCTTTGGGCTACTCAGCACCAGACAGAAACAATCCATAGCAGTATTTCCCAAACTGGACTAAAGCAGATTTACCTTTTGCATCCTGCAGGTAGTTTTCAGTTTACACATCCAGTGATGTTTTTCTTGCAACAGAAAGACAATTCTGATTTGTTTCCAGATTGGATCTCCATATCCATCCCTGAAAACCCTCAACCCACCCAATTGTCCTGTGTTTTGCATTTTTTGTTCCTGCCTTTTAGAGTTTGGCATTCTAAGTGAGCTCCCGACACACTGGCAGGCCCATTGATGTGTCTTTAAATGCAGTAAGCACTCACCATCCCTCACACTATTATTAACACTTTAAACATGCCTGCTAGAGGAAAAAGTAAAATAAATTAATTTTTAGAAATAGCTTAGTCATAATTACCCTGTACATAGAGTTACCCAATCAGCTTTGCACCCACACTATATTAGTGCCACCACGTAGATGAGCTTTCCATTTTTTTCTGCTTTGTATGTTTATTTTCTATGAGGCAAGAGCTACAGAAATGACCTTGCTTGCAGCTTACCTCTCCACAAGGTCTAGTACTGTTTCCAGGAGAGATTTCATTCTGTTGACATGATTTATTCTTAAATAGTTGATTAATGCTTAAGTGATTTTGCCTGTTCCTTACTGCCTTCTCGTATTTACAGCTACTTACAAATCATGTCATTCTTTTGTTCCAGACATTTGCTGAGACTTCAGAGCTGACAGACAAATTTGTTATTCCTAAACTCCTGCTTCCTTACTTTTGCACAGATCAGTATTGCAGTTTTGGAGGTTTTTTCTCATTTTTTTTATACCTTTTCTGTCTTTCACATGGTGGAAACATGGTTCTAAGACGGCTTTACTATTTCTCTAAGTAGCCTAAGAGGCAGTTGGTAAGGCACACCTATTCCAAAAACTAATTTACTTAAGTGCTCTCTAACCTTTACTGTCTGTACTTGTAATTGAAATAATTCCTTTCTTGTTTGTATTAATTATGCCAGCCACCTCCTTATTGTTGACCTTTTTAATTAAAATTAATGCAAAAAAAAGACATTAAAGGCTCTGGCCTTCCCAGTGTCTTCTGTCAATAATGTTTTTTTCTCTATTAGATAGCAAAACAAAACTGTCCTTTGTCTTCCTCTTAGTCAGTTTGAATAGATTCATTTTGGTTACTGCAGGATGCAGATATTTTAATTATGTTTTATCCTCCCAGTACATCAGTTTAAACTTCCATGAAAGGGCTTTGGGTTTTTTTTTTTCCATTGACTTTCCAATTGTTGTAATTCCTGGAAGGTTTCATGTAACTAAATAAATATAATTAATACATAAATAATTTGTCCAAGCTGAAAGCAGGAAAAGCTGCACTCCAGGGACTTGACAGTTTTGTTTGTTGATTGACATATTCAGCCCCTCCTTATTCACACACAAGAAAGCAAACAGTTTAGCATTTGAGCATCTCTGGCATCATCAGTCAGAGGTTTTGATGGTGTGAACATTCCAATCCTCTGGTCTGCTACAGAGGAACTTTTATAACCTGGAGTGGGTTTTATCATATCTAGTAATTATCAGTCATAACTGTTGTAATAGAAGAGATTAGAGTGTCATGAAACAGTATTCATGAAAATGTTAAACAACAATAACATCACAATCTTACATCTTTCAGCATTAACTTGAACTGATTCTACTTCACTTGCTTAAATTTAGTAATTTCTTAATATTACTTTAGATTTACTCCTGATACTGTTTAAACAAAAATACTTAACAGCCATTGTCCCTGATCTCCAGTGTGGGATGTGGGAATGGTTCAGAATGGCATCAGAGAAGGGTTAGGTTCAGTATTAGAAAGCATTTCTTTGCCCAGAAGGTGCTCAGACATGGCTGGAGATGGTTTAAAGCAGCGAAGTGGGGACACTTAAAGAATTTTCCTGGAGTGAAAAAACAATTCAAAATTCAAAAATTTCTGTCAGCTGAATCAGAATGGGAAATGACCATTGTATGTGCACTGTGCAGACTGCCTAGCAGTGGGACTGGATGTTGGACATCATGCTAGACACTCTTCACATCCAGTATTAGTCACTGGAAGAGCAGATTCCTGGCTACAGGAGACTTGAGGCTTAGAAAATCCATTAAATCTGCACTGGGGCACTTAAGACTCCCCAGCTAGAGGAGAGGTTTTTCTTTGGGGGTGCATTTAGGGGGAAATGACTGAAGGAAGCTACTAAGAGTTAAATGGAACCTTTCACCATGCAGTGCAGGCTCTTCAGGGTGAGTATATGGAGATGCTTTCCCTGGGTATGTGAGTAAGATGGCACAGAGCATCAGATACTCCTGTAAAGCACTCTGCTCCCAGGTCAGAGGATACTTCAGGGTGGGTTGTTGTAACTAGACAACCTGGGAGAGAAAGTTGCCCTTTGTTTTAATAGAGGTTGTCAGTGATGCCAGAGCTGTTCGTGCACTTACAGGCAATTTACTAAAGCTGTGATAACTACATTTTATGTCAATGATATCTAAATTATTTGTGAGATGTTAACAACCCAAAATGTAGCTACAGTATTTTTTAAGGAATAGAAAACATAACGTTTTAAAGGCACAGTAAATTTAGTCTAAGGTGGGGAAAATGAATAATTCAGCAGCATCTGAATAGCATAAATTTATTGGTGGGACTTAAAAATATTTTCTTTTTTGGTTGTGTCCTCTGAACTGCTTGCTGTTGCTTGGTGAGGTATGTGAGGTGTTAATTTGTAAATGAGTGAAATGCTGTGACACCTTTGGGTGCCTGCTATTCCCATCATCAGAGAGGCTGGATGATGCTAGCTTCTCACAGCCCCACATATCACAGGGCTGAAAGCAGTCTTCTCAGGCTAATCCTGAAAACCTTGTCACCATATGCTAGAGTGTACGTGCTGTCACTTTCAGCTTTCTAGTCATCACATACTGCTCTGAAGAGTTAACAATTGCAGGCAAAAAAAAAAGCAACAACAATAATAATAAAAAAGCCCCAGTTTATTTCACTTGATGGCTTTGTATTTCAGAAAACATAGTGTGTTAATTCTTCCACTGCTGTCATATTTACAACACTCTTTAAGCACCTTCCTTCCAGAAGATGTATAACTTCCCAGTAAATCTGAGAAGAGTGGGGGCAAGCCTCACCACCTTGGGATAGCTGACAGCAAGCCACCCTGCCTCAGCAAGCTCTCACCCTTGGTTAGCTGGGGGTAATGTATCTTGAGAAGACTGTTTGCAAATCCTCCACTCTTCAACCTCCTATGTATCTGTTAGCCTGTGTTCACTGCCCATAAAATGATTGTAAATTTCTGTTTATTAAATGCCAGGTCTGTTCAAATGCTGTGAGGTTTAGCTAAAGCTGAATTCTGCTGCAGGTAGTGTGCATTTGGGGCAGTGCAAATCCTGCAGCAGAACATCATGCTGAAAGTACTTGGCAATCAAATTAAAATCTAAGATTTTTAAGGGGTAGCTATGTACCATAGTATGTGTGTTTTCTCTGATGTGAACACACATTAATTTTAATAACCAGTTTCCCATCTTAATAATATTTTTCTATTTTATTGTATCGTTTTATCAACCTTATGCTCTAGGTAATATTAATAATAATAACAGTTATAATTTTGTGATCTCAAAACCAGATAAAATGTCAAATTTTTCTCTTTTAAAAAGGAAATAGGTCAAGATAAGATAAAAACCAAATCAAACCAAAGCACCTGCCTGGTTTTGTGCAGTAACTCGCTCTTGGTAATGCAGCGTCAAGGGCAGTTATGGCCAGAGTACTACAAAGAAGCTGAAATACACCTCACTAGGTCTTTGGTATATTTAGGTCAGGTTAAGAGCTGTAGCTTATTGGTTTAGCAGGAGTCTGAAAAGTAAAAGGAATCCATCTAGGCCATAGTATGTTCACAGTATTTGTTCAGTACTTTTGAAAAGGGCTGAAATGATTCCTCTCCATGTGCATTTCCAGGTACTGGTCACCTAACACCCACGTCCACAGCACTTCTGTTACAATAGAATTATTCACACAGTTCCTTCCCTTTGCTTCTGGAGGCTTTTGCATGTCTTTAGTCTCAGACTGATACCGTAGCTTTACACGGTAATTCTGAGTAAGGAATAAACCAACCTGTGTGTACAATTACAGTAGA
This sequence comes from Corythornis cristatus, assembly GCA_024611155.1. NCBI lineage: Eukaryota > Metazoa > Chordata > Aves > Coraciiformes > Alcedinidae > Corythornis > Corythornis cristatus. The sequence continues at coordinate 31,440 of JANHGM010002045.1, read as the reverse complement.
TATTAACATGCAGTGTGGAATGGTCTGTGCATGGGTCGACGTCTACAGAGATGTTATTGTCCTGGGCTGGGCTTTACTGAAGCAGACTTCAGAACTGAATAGTGAAGCATTAAGACCTGCTAGTGGTATTGAGAAATCCTTCCTCTTATTGATTTTATTTTTCTTGGAGAAAGGTAGTAACAAAAATGGATTCTAGAATAAATTTAATTTTCAGGGTTTTTTTCTCTACTGCATAAAAGCATCCCTTTTTAACTGTTAAAAAGCTGATATTCTTACCTGTATTGAAACAGAACACTGTGCTGCTACACTGCAGTTACATCTCTGTCATAACTGTATTTTTATGGAGATAAAAAGACAGCTAGCTGAAGTTGAAATGAGAGAACATTTCTTTCTGTGCTGATACAGAGGACTCATTAAATCTTGTATCAGGCTTGCAGGCACTGGAGAAGGACAGACATTTCAGAGATCTTCAACCTCTTAGGAACTTTGGGAGTTAATGAGCCATCCCATAGTTATTATTTTGTTCTATCAAGGGGTTGCTCTGGGCTTTTATTTGATTTTCAGATTGCAGTGTGATCTCCTATGTGTGAGAGCTTGGTGACATCAGCTCTAGAAATAGTGTTTTCCAGTAATGAAGGACTATACCAAAATCTCTCAATACTATTTCAGTCTCTCGTGATCCTCCAAGTATCCCAACAACATTGCCCATTCCAGACAAGAGTCAGTAAGGGTCTGTGGGGTGCTTTGGAGAGCCAAGGGCACTGTAGCCATAGTGAAGGCTGTAGCAGAGGATTGCCAGGTGTACTGGGACATCCAAATATGATGGTACCCAGCCATAGCATAAATCATGCCTTGTCTCCTCTGGAGCCCCCAGGCTGTCTTGCATGTCTCGGAAGTGCCCTGTTTGAAGTGGTTTGATGTCAGCATGAAGGACAGCCTGTTGGTGTAGGGAGGAGGGCACAACTGTCTCCAGTTCTTCCCTCTTGTCCCTGGCAGCCTGAAGAGGTCAGTGGGGGAGCACTGCCTCATAGCTGGAGAGGCAAAATGAGAACAAGAAGAGAGGGAAGGGCACCAAAAAAATTGTATTACGATGTCCCTGAAGGACCAGAATTGAATAATTTTTGTATAATTTGGGGGTCATTCACTGATGTTACTTTCCTGTTTATTTCTCCCCCTGAGTCAGCTAGAAATTATACCAAAAAAATAAATAAATTAGAAAGAGGCTTCTTTTCTACTGACAAATATGAACCCACCTAATGTACAAGTAAGAGCATCACTACAGTCCCTGGTGTTACACCATTAGTGTAGCTTGATTTATCCAACCTGCTCATACAGGCCCATGGAGAACAGCTGCAGCAGCACCATTAGAAATGATGCTTTACCTTGCCCATGTGGTGTATTTGCACTAGCAGGTCTGTGTCAGAGGAAACTGAAGTTGATTCCTGAATTACCAGGTTCTTTAGACCTCACACTTGGAAGTCAGTAGGGATCATTCCATCTCTTTCTTTGAGCATTTGGTCAGAAACTCAGGGTTGATTTTCTTCAGCTAGAAGCATCCTTTTGAGAATTTCAAACAAAACTCAAAACTATTCCTCTTTACACAGCCTCCTGCCCTGTGAAAAGCTGTCCTTTATTCGGGTTTCTCATCTTACAGTTTTTTTATTGCTTTAATAAAGCCAGAAAAACAAGACAACCATGCTTTCCCTAAAAAAACCAGATTTATCTTTTGAGGTAAAGTGAGTACTGGAGTTCATTATCCTTTGAATGTAAATAAGAAGTTAAAGAATGAGAGTCAGTTGAGTGAACATTTTTGTATATATGTGAGGTGGTTAAGGAGGTGAGGAACTAAAAAGACATTTGTTTTATAGCAGTCAGGCCTTCTCGTTCTGCCATGCAGTGTTTTTCCACTCCAGCTGCCATGGTTAGACATCTCTGACACCCAGGGTATGGAAATCAGAGACTGAGCATTTTAGGCTTTTTATTCTCTGAAGAAACATACACAATATTTTAATGATTTGTCCTTCTCAACTGTACAGTTCCTTAAATGCATGCAGATTTAAAGAGATATAAATATATTGTGTCTCAGATCTTGAGAAGACAAAGAGTTCAGTGTGTGTGTGGCTTGTTGCCCTTTTGCTGTGCAGAGGTGTGCTGGGAGCAGCCTGCTGTACAGCTCTTCTGCTTCAGCTCAACAGGTTCACAGGGAACGAAGAACTCAGAGCAATTTGCAGGCAGCAAAGCAAAAAGCAGAATCCACAAAGAAGCAGCTGATGTTAGCAGCTTTTGAAAGAGAAGGGAAAGAACAAGGGGTTGAATGTAGAACAGAGAGAGAGAACATGAGCTCAGAAGAAATCAGAATTTTCCCAACCAGGAGAAGCTGCAGTGCTCACCTCTTCAGCCATGCTTTACCCTTTCATGTTCCTCTGCTTGCTGAGCAGTGTCTACATTTGGAATATGCAGACATTCTCCCAGCTCTTCATTTCACTGCACAAACAGCTGCCAGGCTCTAACTGGAACTCGGAGCTTTCTGTTCAGCTGTGTCACTGACACACATCTGGGTGTAAATCAGGACAGTGTTTGGGAGTTTGTACATTGTAAGAGTGTGGGTAAATCACACTAACTTGCAGTAATACTTTTCTGGAATGAAACTTGCATGTTCAGCTTTGGAAACCAGCCCTGCAGTGCCTAATTTCATATTTGTGAGTCAGGAACAATAATACCTGGTTCCTATGTGTGTTCTGAAATTTAAGTCAGGGCATGTATACAGCATGCTGAGCAAAACTTCAACACGGCAGACCTGTGGTTGATGACTGTATTTCATTAGCATTAATAAGGATTGCTATGTGTGTCTAGTTCAGAAAGATCCAGAGATAAACATCTAACTTTTCATGGCATTACACAGTACTCAAAATTTTAAAGGGAAGACTGTCAGTATTAATTGTCTTTAAATCAATATCACAGACTCAAGTGCTCACATCAAGTCACATGGGGATTAATTCAAGAGATCCTTTAGTGCTTTTTGTTTCTGTTGAGCTTTAGTTATTTACTGTCTTACAAAGTGCAAGATATGAACTATCAAAACTATATATCAGTAGACAGTTTACATTCCAGAGGGGTCTATGAAATAAGGAAAGTGGGGATCAGGTGAGAAAACCTATAAAAAGGTGTAAGCAGCTGTGAGAATAGCAGACATTTATATTTAGTTGTTTTCAAATGGCATTACTTAGGAAGAAAATAAACACTTTATGATGTACAGATAATCTAATAAATCATTTAAGAAAAAAAAAAGTGAGAGAAGGAATGAAGAAAACCACTTTAAAATATTGTGGCTGCTGCATTTTTTAAAGAGCACATTAGTGATTTTGAATTTCCCTGAAGAGTATGTTTGACAGTTCCTGGGTAGGTAATAGATGTGATGCAGAGCCATGGCACAGAGGGACCCATTATTATATTTCATACGTTCCTTTATTACCTTAGGGGAAGCACAGGCAATACAACAAGATGTCAACCTTACTTTTAACCTTTGGTCTTAGAAGAAGCTAAATGAAGGGTTTAAGTGTATTTTAAGTTATTATCCTTAGAATTGCCTGCGTCCCTCTCTGTTTGCAATTGGTGAGCATGAATGTTATCTGGTTTGCAGTGTCAGCCCCTTACATATTGCATTCCTCCTAGACCTGTTGTTTTCACCACAGGTCCCTTCATGCTCTTTCTCTGCTTTCTGTGACAAGCTATAGGTTATGTCAGATGACTTCAACATGATTCCTGCTTATGGGGGAAAAAAAAATATATAAAAAAATCATTTCTGAGTGATGGTAAAAAGGCACACAAGACTGGCATATATTTTTGAAACACACACAGGTCATAGATCAGACAGAGGAGTGTGGTGCCCATGCTTAGAAAGAGGAATAGATTGTTCTTAAATAGTGGAGGATAAAAAAGCTAGAGAAAAAGGCAGAATATTAATCTGTTGCAGAAGTGTTATGGGTGTGCATTAGTACCTGCAATGCTGCTAAAGCTTAGTCTCACCTGCATTGCATTATTATTATAAGTCTAGGAGACCTCTTGTGGGTTGGGTAAAAACCAAAAAGATCTTCCATGACTTTGTGCTCAGAGCATTCATCAAAGTGAAATGTTTTACTCCTGCTAACTGCTTAACTAAAATGAATATTCTAGTATGCTGAGTGCTGATTTTGTTTGTCTGACAGTAGTTTTGGGGTGCAGAAGGCTGGAAGGTGCTGAGGTGTCCTCACCAAAGCTGCTGCCATTCAGTGTCCTGGCCTTCAGCCCATACCATAACTCTGCCTGGAGGCTTGTCCAAGAATGACAGTTATTTTGAGAGAACTTTTGTCACAGCTCTGTGTTTTACTACTGAGGATTCTCAGTGTTGAGTGACTCTGTCTGGGGAATCCACCTCATTTCTTGGCTGCAGTGACCTTTGTGTTGATAATGTTTTGTAAGTTTCCAAGCAGTCACTTGCAGGTGAATTTACAAAGTACTTCACTTACTTTACAAAGGACTTCATTCTATTTAGCCACAGTTTATACACTGGAAAAGTGAGGTGCAGAAAGATAAATTACTTGCCCCAAATTAAGTGAAGAAAATGAATATACACCTGTGGATAGAGGCCATATTTCCTAGCACACATTACCCTCTTCTGCTTTCAAAGCATTGGGGTTATTACCTTCCTATGCAGATACACAAAGATACACTCAGATTCAATTAATTCAAAATAAATTTTTATATTTAAAAATACCTCTGATGGAAATTAAGCAGTATTTTAACTTTGTTTCTCATTTGAGTCTGGTTTCTCACTACTTCAAGGGGATGATGATGAAGATGAGGTAGAATAAGGCATTTGCTGTGCAAGACTGAGAATGTTCCTTGGGCACGGTCTAAATAACATTTTATTGTACAAAAAGAAAGCAAGGGACATTTTACAATCAGATGCAAATCATACAGTGGAGTAAAATATTCTTTTAAGGAACGAATCCATTTCATTTCTAAGAAAGCAGTGATTTTACTAGTGACATTTAAAAGGTTTTGTGCCATGTTGTGTGTGTGTGTGTGATACATTGTGGTAGTAGAAGTGAAACAAGCAAATACACACCAAAACACAATCTGCATCTGAAACAGAAGGAGCTTTTGGTAGTAATTTGCTGAAACTACATCTAGTTAACTAAAAGCTTATTTATAGGGAGACTTTAAGGAAAATTAAATGAATTTAAAGTGGATTAGTTAAACCTATTTAAGTCCCTGTATAGATGTTCATTCAGAATAAAAAATGCCTTGATGTGGTTTAACTTCACACCCTTCCAAATGAATTACGACTACCAGAGATGTAATATAGTTTAAATAATCTGCTTTAAACATTCAGTATGGAGAATTTTGCTGCATGTCTCTGTAAAAATCTGTCTGCCTGGCCCTTTCCCAGATGTTAACATAGGTGTAGGTATTCACTGAATTAAAAAGGTAGTCCACAGTCTTGCAGAAGGTATTAAATCAGCCTGAATTCAGACATTGTATTTTAGGAAAGGCCAACATACAGACAAATAAGCTGTTTAACAGGGATGAACTTATGACAGGAGGGAAGATCTCCTGATGGTCTCTTCTTCCAGTGACTGTGGGGAAAGTGACACCAGCTTTCAAGCTAGCTCTTGGTGACTTGAACATGACCAGTGATGGTGAGAAGGAATAAATTGGATAGGTAATTGGATAGGCTGATAGGAAGCTGGAACTTGTCCAGCACTTATCATAACTACCTGTCAGCTGGTAGCTTTGTGATTTTGGAGCCTTCTGGAGGCATCTTGGTAATAAACCTGAATGACTAATGTAATACCTCTATGGTTCTTTGTCTGTTCTTTGAAAGGCTGGCATTTCTTCCAAAATGAGAGCATCATCACACAGTTTTTGAGGGACGAAGCATTTAAGCAGATGTAAGGCCAGACAGATTGGTAAAGAAAAATACCAGCTATTTCTGCCATATCTGCTCTATGCTTAAATGAACATGGAAACTTGGATGAACAGAGAGACACGGTCAGAATTAGTTTGGAAAAGAACTCTCTCATGAACAAGCTTCTAAATGTTTAAAACTGAAGTCTGTCACGGGCAGGAGAGACTTGTATGTCAAAATACAATAGTAGCTTTTGTGCAGATGGTTTTGTTGTGTTTTTGGAGCACTGCATGTCACTTCTTCCTGCCTTACTTTATCTCTTCCAGTTGTGCAAGATATTTCACGATTCCAATACTTTGCCTTCAGCTGCAGTGGGTTGTATTTTTTCACAAGAGATTAAGGAACCAGCATGATTTGAGGTTAAAGTATTTTGATCAGTGGTAGATGATCTCCCCTTGTTTAAAGCAACAGAAAGAATGCTGCTTCTGTAAGACCTCAGCTGGATAAATTTACCAGTACATGAAGGATGGTATCAGAACCACTGTAAGCTTAAAAGATGGGGGGTGTGTGGGGAAGTTACTGAAGCTGAGAAAGAGAAAGGCTGATAGTTCTGTGTATACAATAAGCACACAATGATTCCAGATCTAGGTGATTTCATTTTCAAGCATCAGCAGTGCTATTGTTCTCTGCAATTGATTTTTACATGGCAGGGTTTAAAAGCTGTTTGTTGTTCTTTGCTTGCTTAGTAACAAGCAGCAGTGGAGAGCAAACCATAGAGCAGTGTCACAGAAATGCTGGTTTCAACACTACTGACTTTGCACACTGCTGGTACTATTGGATTGTAAAAGAAAAGAAAAACAAAATATAGACTAGTAATAGAAGGAAACAACAGAATTATTTTGAGAACTGCCTGCCTGATAATATCCTTCACATCTCGCCTTTATGTGAAATAAACCACACAAAAGTAATGACAGCAATTACTGGAGCATAAATGTACTGCTCCAGATACATGGAGCAGCTCTGGAGCAACTGAAACAACAATCACAATGGGGAAAAAGTTAAACTCTGCAACTGCAGACTGCAAACATACACTCGACCCTTTCTGAAAAGGCTGCTCTGCTGAGGCTCCCTGGCAGCATGGAGCAGCAGTGTGTGCCCTGCACACTCCCTCCTCCATCACCCCAGATGCGAGTCCCAGCCCTCTGCTCTGTCTGACCTCTGTGACATGCTGCTGTCTCCCATGTCCACAGAAAGCAGACCACACCAAGACAAAGTCATTTTCTCCTGTCTGAGCGAGCAAAATAGAATTCCTGGAGGGTCAGAAGAATGCTGATGGTACCTGCAGGCCAGGAGCAGAGGGAAAAGGGGCCCAGAGTAAAGGGGAAAAGGCAAAGGGCAGTTGACAGTGCCCTCAGGTCCACCTGAACATTTGCTTCAGCCACAGAGATGACAGTGTGTTGTCTGGTAGGTGCACATTTCTATTGCTCTTACACAACCACACTGTACATCAGAATCATTTATCTGCTTGCTTCATGTTCATAACACCACAGCTGAAAATGCATCTTCTCTTGGGTTTTTCTGGTTTTGTTTGTAGTGTTTGTTTGGGTTGGTTTTTTTTTTGGTAAATACTGCTTTGTTAAGCATTTTCTGAAACCTCCGAATTAGTACAGCATAAATTAGATAATTTAAAAACATAATATTGTTTGTAAAAGTGCACTTGTCAGTGAAGAGTAAAAAGAAAGAATCCTACCATGGCAGTAGTCCCTTGGACAGACCTTCCCTTCCTGCCACCATCCACCTTTCTTGTGGCTCAGAACACTTGTGGAACTGAAAGGGAGGGAGGGGGGTGGAAGTGTGTGACATTTAGACTAGGAACATAAACCATTTCTTATCTCTGCCCTCTCTGCCTCCTTCTGGCTCCATTTACAACTTCACTACCCCTCCTGCCTCCTGGGACCATAGCCTTAGTGTAATCTTTCTTCTGGTTCCTTCCCTCTGCATATCCAAGACAATATCCACATTTCTCTTCATGTTTGTGCTGCCAGAAGCCTGGTTACTACTACTTCTTTGTTTTTTCCAGACTAAATCTGTGTCATCTCTCTGCTTCCCAATTCCCATACTACCCAGCCCACAGGGCTAAAATCCCAGGTGAAAGTACAAATTCTACCTGCTACTTCAAGGGTTTTAATTTGTTTTGCTTTGTTTTCTTTTCTGCTGTGAAATGGGCATTGTCCAATCTGAACGGAACCCCTTTGTTTATTTATTTTTTCCCTAAAGAGAACCTGAGAGCTGTTTAATGATGCTCTGCTCTGCCAACCTGGCCATGGAAAGCCTGTGTATGACATTGCCAGCTCCTCAGAGACTCACCAGCCATTTCACTCACACTTGTCAGCACATTCCATTATTTTCATCTTAATTAGACATTTGGAGGTGTGGGGTTTTCTCTCTCTGATTCCCAAGCGAGGCAGAAGTTCTCTGTCAGCACTTTCCCAGGTACATTGCTGTCTTGGAAGGTCAGTCCAACTTGCACTCCACCAGATTCAGATTTACAAAGTAAATATCCTTGTGCCTGAACCCCATGGGGACCTGGTCTGGGTAGGTGGTCTCCAAGGGAGCTTAGCACAGACAGCAGTGAATTTAGCTGCAAGTGGCCATGTCCACAGACACTTCCATTCAAAGCACACTTAGAGGAGAAAGTGTTGATTTATTTTTTATTTATTTATTTTTTTGAGCATCTGCCCAGTAAGTGACAGACTTGGAAGACCTCAGGAAATGCTGTTACTTGATGATTTTCACCCTAAAGGATCTTGCTTTGCTTCTTCAGAAGAACAGAAACAACAATATTTGCATATTTGGAAGTGTTTTGGGAACTTCCCATTGAACTGTTTAAAAAGAGGTATGGATTTTAAAAGAAGCTTCCAAGTGTCAATAATTTTGCATTAATAGTTCTGTATTAGTAGTTTTGAGGTTCAAATGAATAATGTTATAAGTGTTATCACTTAGATAAGCCTTCTATGTTTCTGACTGTGCAGTCACCCAGCCAATGCATTAGTTTGATATCTTCCAGCAGTTCTATATGGGAGAACAACTGAAAGTATCAAGTTATTGCAGCTAAATTAAGGAACATTAAGTCCCTATATGGAAACTCTTATTAAGAAGTGAAGTGCTTAAGGGAGGATTAAACTACAAAAAATAAAGTAATTGTAATTCAGAATGATATAATCTACATATAGTTTAATGTATTTTAATTTCTCTGCATTAACTTTGTAGTTTTCAGTGATTCATTTTAACCTTCTTAACTGCAGAAAAGTGTTTCTACACTGCAGGAAAGTACAAAGTGTTTTTACATTTTCACAAAAGGGTAGATTTGAAAGCCTTCTTTTTAGATTTTTATATCCTTCCATCCCACTCTTTGCAAGTAAGCCAAGAAAATTCTTCTTTAAAAAACAACTACAACAAAACACACACACACAAAAACACCAACCATATAAAAATATGCATTCTCTCATAAACTGACTATGGAAGCAGCTATGACCATCAGAGTGAGAAACTACCATATTAGAAGAAATACATAAAGTAAAAAGTTAAACTCCTATTTTACAAGTAAAGGTTAAAAGCTTAAGGGGAATTCAAAAGTTCAGGAGTGATGGACATAATGGAAAATCACAAAGAACAGCAAAATAAGGACCAACATATTAAAAGGCATTCTATATTCTATATTATTCTATATTCTATAGTCTATATATTATTCTATAGTCTATAAATATATGCTGATTGTAATAGTTAAGTAAATGGAAAAATAGTAATAATAATGATAGAATGTAGTAAGAAAGAGGCATAAATATCTCTCTTAGCATACAAGCAGAATATTACCTAACTCAGAAAGTTACCACATCTGTAAAGGACAAAAGTCCTCGTTGTTACTGCTGGGTTTAGACTTTAAGGTAGGGTTTTTTTTTTGCTAATGTCACTTTAATGTATTAGAACGCCACTGATTTTTTTCAATAAGCCTATATAATTAAGACGATTAGAAAACTCAAAACTTCAGTAGTTGCTAGAGAGGTTTCTTATCCTGCAGTGTTCCTGAAGTTGACAGTAAGTAGATTTATTAATGTAACCTGGCGATTATTCCAACGTGTAATTCCCTCTGAACTGCAGCCAGGCAGGATATCTGAAAGCAGTGAGGCATTTCAGGGTAGGGTCACCTAACTCCACTGGAAGAAATCAGTGCTTCCTTCCAGCCCCCTCCTTTTTCCCAGTGCCCACCATTTTTGCTGTCAGCGCTGGGCGAGCAGCTTGTGGGGATAAAGCACTGGGGCACAGCAGCCCTTCTGAGAAGGCCAGGGCAGTAATTCAGTGGCTGACTTTTAATCCATTCTCCTTCAAGTGGCTCGTTTAAAAACAAACAGCAGAAATGAAATCTCTTGGTGTCTCTCGTTGATATTTAACACAACTATGGAAAGACCTTTTGCCTTAATAATGCCAGCGACAGGCATTCTGTTTATCTTTCTAATTATTTATTTATAGTTGACATGAAAGTGTTTCCCAATAGACGCTGCTAACTGCACAAAACTCAGTTGTGTGTTGCTTTGGTGAGGCCTTAGTTACCATAACGTGATTAAAACAGTACATTCATTATGCATCCTGCTATAAAACTGGATGCAGCAGAAGAAATAAATGCATATTAATAATACATGAGATATTAATCTGTGTACTTGTCATTGGAATGAGATGCAAACTACTACATCTTCAGTTCATGAAGACCACCATTTGTCTGCTTTTTCAATCCACTTACATCTCATTTGTGTGGAAGGACAAGCTTTTGTTAAAGTCACCTTGGGCTGCAGGTGAGTAGTGCCAAGATGAAGCAGCCAAAGCAGCTGACATCTTTGTGAGACTGTAGTAGTGTAAAAAAGCAGCTTGGCCACGATGCTGGGCCACGTGCAGTCGGCGTTTAATTGTCAAAACTCCCGGTGTTTATGGTAATTACCAGAGAGACACCCTTCTGAAACAACAACAGTGAATCTAAGTTTTCATTCCTGAGTTTCTTTGCACTGCTGGAAAGGGACTCCAGACATTGTTAATTGAATTAATAGTAATACTGTAGGTGTTGGTACTGAAGAAACCAGCAGGTCCTGTGAAGTGTATGGTTGGTTGGAGTTGCCTCACAGAAGATTGTAGACCATGTGTGGATAGCTCAAATGTCAGGAACTTCCACTTAGGAACACAAGGGCTTCCTAAATCTTTGCACATCAGGCTATTCATTGGTTACAAGACAGAGCCAATAGATTAAGAAGTGAAATTGCAGCCAATTATCTGTAGCAAACTTTTATGAAAATAAGCCATTCACTTTCTTTTTGGTTCCAGCTAGAATAAAAATTAGTTTATTTAATGTAAGAGCTGCTTGGCAAGGTTTTCACTGGGAAATGAAATGTGCCTGGGACTTGATGCCAGTGAGGTCAGCTGTCATGAAGTGACCCATGTTCACATGATGAAAATTTGCTAGTCCACAAAGGAAGGTGATGCAGACAAATTGCCTGTAGAGAATATTCTTAGTTCTTAAAGCTTGTCTAAAATACAGCTTGAAAGAAGCCTAGCTGGCCAGGAATAACACTATGGCAGGGACTTTGTGTAATTTAACAGGTGGTTGAGTTTTGTCCCTTGGTACTTTTGCTAGCACTGATTATTTTTCCTGGTAGTGGCAGTGTTGTTGAGTGAATGCCCAGAAGACAAGCTGTCCAAGGATATATTTTCATTCAGGATTTTAGTTCCATCATTAAATGGCACGTGCATGACTTCTGTATTTCATAGATATATTTTAATTACTGGGCCAATGCATGTCAAGGGGAAGTTAGGCACTTCTACTGAGAATAAGGTAAAAACAGACAGAAATTGTCAGCTACCCTATGGTCATGTTTTCACATTGTCTTAATAGCAGACAATGGCAAACAGTAAACAGCACGGGTGTGCAGTTTTATAAAGTTGAGCCATGTGACAGGGCCAGTCTTCAAGGGTGCTGCTTCAGAACAAGATGTGGGTGTTGATAAGTGGGAATGGCTTCTCTCCTGTCTCTCCTTCACTGTATTTTCATATCTTCTCTTTGTCTCTGACAGAACACAGAGATGATCACCCAGCTAAGAAAGCCCTCTGCCAAAAGACAGATTCCCTTGTCTCATTTCTCCCAAATTCATTGCCTTCTCCTCTCAGCAACTGGTGATAGATTTGCAAATTGTTCTTAAGTATGAAAAGGTTGAGCATTGAGTATACCAAAGAAGGGATCTATCAATTCTTTCAGCACTATTAGCAAACCTTTCCCCCACTTCCAAACGAGAGCACTCTGGAAACTTCATAGTATTTTTCCTCAAATTGGCTATATTCCCTTCTAAAAAGAAAAAGAGAAGAAAACACTGTGGTGAATATCAGTTCTCAAACAAGAAAAAGCAGTCTGAAAAAAGAAAAGACACAGTGATGTTGTAACCATTCAGTTGTGTTGAATTTCCTTAATTTTCAAACACTGTTACACAATTATATATTCACTGTTTGCTTTGTTTTGTAACAACCCTGGAGTGATGTCTGTGGAAGGAAATTAAATGATCTGGCTGGCTGCTGAATGCTTCAGCTGCTTCAGGGCACTTTGGTAGAAGTGGTTTTGCATTAGCTGTTGGGAATTTTTTTCTTGCTTTATTCTCTTCCTTTCCTTTTTTTTTTTTTTTGTAAGGGCAAGTCATAAATAACTCTACTCCAAAAATATGATACTCTAGCATTTCTAGACGAACCATATCCTGCTGTTTTCTAACCTTACATAGTAGCAGTGCATTCATCAATTTACAGGGAGACTTTGGCAGTGCTGTATTTTCATAAATACATGAAAATCCTTCTGTTTAAAGCACTGTTGTTTATTAACTTCTCCAAATATACTAATGATGTTGCAGCTGATAGAGCACAAAAAAATCAAACCGCATTAGAAGAGTTATCCCTTAATTTCTATACTGATATGTAGATGTTTTCTTTCTTTAAATTAACTCTTCACTTGCCTTGCTTTGGAAATGTTCTATTTGTAATTAAAGCCCCTCCCATTTTTTTCTGTAGGTTTGTTGATCACTGGGATTCATTTATCAGGGCTGGTGAGTTGTAAAGAAAAAAACCCTGAGTTTCTACAGGATTTATTGGTGAGGGAGAAGAATTTGGAGCCATTTCCCTGGGGCCTTGTAACACTCCTTTAGTTCCAGGAATTCGTCAATTTCCTGCAATTAGACCAATTACACAAACAATTCACTTATCTGAAGAAAAGTTTTCATTCTGGTTCTGCTAATACTGAGATTTCTTTTTCTAGTCCCTTCTCTTCATTCCCTTTGGTCTGTTTTTCCCCTCAGAGTTCTTTCATCCCCTTAGCCAGGATGGGAATCCTTCCCTTTCAACAGGAGACCTTTGAGGAGCAGATGCAGTCAGAGGCAGTAGGAGTGTGAACAGAGTACCCCTGACAGCTCCCTGATGCCCAGAGCCCACACACAGTGCCTAGGAGATGGCTGCTCCTCCAGAGGGGCCGTGCCTCAGCTGGGCTTGCAGCACACAGTGCCCCGCCAGCTGCGGCAGAGCCTGCTTCTCAGCGTTGGGGGTGAACTGCTCTACGGGGAGGGATGCACTGACACCTCTGCCCCCCTTCTGCCTGCTTCTGGCTGTCTGCAGAACACAGCAGCAAGCTGCAGGCCACTCTGTGTGATCATGGCCCCCAAGACCAGCTTTAAAAGGAGTGATTTCTACTTACACCATGTGTTCCCTTCCAGAAGCTCACACTCTGCAAACAGAAATTAATTAAGCTTGATACTCCCTCTGTGCAGCATAGGTAGACTCAGAAACGAGAGTGGTTTAACACCACTCTAGTGTGCCAGTGGGGAAAGGCCAGAAATCTACTTTTCTTACATTCCACATGCCCTGGGGCACACTCAGTGCATGCCTTAAGTGCAGGGACTGGAAAAGAGCATGAGGGATGTCTTGATAGTGCCACTGGGCTTGCAGCTTGAGCCAAGAGCCCTGCTTGGAAGAGCTGCAGTGTGTTTTCACCAGTGACTGATGCTGGTGACAAGGTGTGTGCTGGAGCTTGCTGGGGACAAAACCCTTCTGGTGTCCTTAACAGTCTGTCTGCCTGCCTAGCTGCCTTCTCTCAGCTCAGACTAAGTAAATTGAGATCTTCTTATGATGTCCTAAAGCCAAGGTGGTGGCTGTGTGCTGTGGGGGTGAAGGGGGAAGAACATCTCCATTTGGCACATGCTCCTGAGGGGTGACACACATAAAAGCTCTGGCAGCATGTGCATCCCATATAGTATGGGGCACAAAACACCACTTGGGGTTTAGGAATCCTGTTTCCCAGTTATGTTACTGTTAAAAATTGTCTGATAAATACTTTTTTTTTTTTTTTTTTTTTTTTTTTTTTGCTTTTTAGAGCCCATTTTTTTGAATGTACAGTAACTTTTGTTGGTCTTTTTTTTTCAGAGTAGTCACTCTCCACTGTATAAAAGATTACCTCAGGCACTAAGACACCGTACTAAGAAATTGAAATAGTTTCTGCATTTTAAGAGTAATGTCTAGAAGACAATTAAGGCCTAGCTTTTAAATCATAGGCCTAGGCTGATGTGTATTGTGACTGCAAATGAGAAATGTTGCATTATTTTCAAATGGCTGGATACCTACATCCATAATAACAGCTCCTTCTCTGCAGCTGCATAACTTACTGCAGTGAAATTTACCTAAAGAGAATGTATCTTGACATTTCCCCACCATGAAGTGTCCATCTAATCCCACCTTAGCCATACACTTGGGCTTACAAACAAGTGACACAGTTGATGTCTCCCCAAAGCCTTCTGGGAGGCAGAGGCCATGCCCTGCTTGAGCAGAGGCTGCTGAAGGCATTCTGATTACTTCAGATTGGAATAGCAGAACATCCCAGCATGAGGGGTCCTTATGCCCTGGCAGAGCTTTCTCCTTCTGGAAAGGGTCTGTGTGCTTCTGCAGCCCCTCAGGTTGCTGGCTGATCTGGGCAGGCTCTGGGGGTGCTGCCGTCCCGGGAGATGCAAGCTCAGGTCACTCCATCCATGGGGAAATGCAAGGCTCTTTCCTTCCTCTTGTGCTTACCCAGTAACTAGACAAATTCCTCTTTCCTCTAGACTGTAAAGGGATAGTGGAAGACTTTTTCATTGAAAAAAACTCAATAAAATAAAGTTACATGATGTTTTTGAGCCACAGAAGTGGTTCCAGTCCTGCCTTCTCTCACTTCTCTCAGGTGAAGCTGATCCTCTGCTTTCCTTCTCATTTTTCTAAGTCTGACAAATAGCAGAAAGCTGCTCATGATTATTTTCAGAAATGCCTTTACTACTGGTGTCTGGTTTGCTGTTGCAGTTGTCCAGTTAGATGTTGTGAGGCTGTGTCTGTCCACTTACAGCTAGCAGGACAGCCAAGGATGTGGAACCCCTCTGAGAAGCTCTGGTACCCATGTCCCAGCTTGTCCTGACTGGAGGCTGCTGGGCTAACTGGGCTATGTCAGGGTTTAACACTATGGATTGAATTCTTCAAGGCAAGTAGAACTGAGAAAGGCAAGAAACACTGTCTTCTAGCTGTATCTTTTCCAGAACCTTTTGCAAAGCCTGTTGTGGTTTTACTAAAACTATTTCTTCACACTTGCTGAGTTTCATGGACAAGGGATTCCCTGTAATAGCCAGGAGATTGCCTTTTAGTTTATGTGCATTCACTGTGATAGATTGTTGATAGCCGAAAAGGGGAAAAATGACTTTTATTTCTTCAAGTTACTTCTCAGTTAAAATTCCTGCTAGTTTTCTAAAGTGAGAAAGGTGATCATGTTAGGAGGAGATGCTTGTAAATTTAATACTGAAGCTCTGCCATGCTGAGATGGACTGAAGTAGTACAAAATGAAGGGAGAAACCAGAAAAACAAGAGGTTATGATGTCAAACTCCTCACTTGATCTTGAATTAGAAGCAGAAATATGCTTTGCTTTATCATCATGATTCAGTCCCCACCCAAAGGTGACTGCATTCATACTGCTGAAGTGTGGAAAACTGGGAATTGATGTTGGTATTGTGAGAGAGAATAAATAACAGCATGTCAATGTACAGATGGAAACCAGGCTTGACCCTGGGGGCAGCCCTTTCAAGGAGCTGGGTGACATCTGTGTGTAATTTAACAAATGCCTGTTGTAACACAAGTGGAGAAGCTCTCAAACACATTGTTTACATGTTGATTGCTCAGTTCAGTTACTGTAAACAAATAATATAATGGCATAATAGTCACTGAAATAGATCTAGCCTAAAAAGGTTTTAAAAAGGTTGGAAAAACCAAAGCTGCGTTTGTCGATAATTCAATTATCTGATGCCAAACTCACCTAAAAAGAAAAGGCCATCCATTTATGAGTGTGTCAGTAGCAAGGCTGCCAGTTTCAAGAGTGTGACAACTTTTAGCTGATGATTGAAATAGATTTTTTTTTTTTTTCCCCCAGCATAAATGTTCACAAGTTACTGTACATGCAGACACAATTAGCAACAGGTAAAGGTTAAATATATTAATTTGTAGGCTTTTCTTTCTATTTACAGGCACTCCTATAAAGAGCTGGAGTTACAAGGAAAAGATTTCATTTAAGTGCAACTTAAAGTTAAGGTTTTGTTTTGTTTTTCTGTTTGAAATAACCAGATGGTTCATTAGGTAATAAAACAAGTTGTTCTGGAAAGTCCAATTCTGAGACTGGACACAGTGGTCTAAATTTTTTCTTTTTTCTTTCTGCATTCTGCTTTTCTCACAGGCTATAAATGCTTTCTTGTATTAGAAAGCTTTTGTTTGCCCAGTAGAACTCCATGTGCCTGGATTTTCATGCCCTTTCACCCCAGATTTTTCCTAAACCTCACGTAATTTGGTTTCTTCTTATCCCCAGCTTCCTCAGCAGCAGCAGCCTTCCCTTCTTCCCACAGGCTAGCCCAGAGCCATGCGTGGAGGCTGAGAGGACAGGATGCAGCTGCTTCTGAAAGCCTGTCAGTGATGCTGCTTTGAAG
Source organism: Corythornis cristatus (assembly GCA_024611155.1). Classification (NCBI taxonomy): domain Eukaryota; kingdom Metazoa; phylum Chordata; class Aves; order Coraciiformes; family Alcedinidae; genus Corythornis; species Corythornis cristatus. The sequence goes on along the minus strand of JANHGM010002045.1, from coordinate 14,498 downwards.
GCAGAGAACTGCTAGCACAGCTGCACAGGGAGGTGGATTTACACTACATACTGGTTTCCCCCTATAGGAGAAATTGCTCAAAAGCTCCACAGTCAGGAGTTAACATGAAGGCAAATGAAGACACTGCCTTATGCTCAATGGCATCCTGTGGAGAGTGATGGATTTGAGAGGCAGATTGTCTGGGTTAGATGCCGGGGTTATTCTTTACAGTGAGTTTGAGGACAGTCTTAACACTTAGGATGTGACTGTCCCAGAGTAGGAACCAGTTGGACTTAGCATTAAACGTACAGCTTGCATCCTTTGAGTGCATAATTGCTTCAGTCTCTGGCTCACACAGCACCAGCAGACTGCAGCAAAGCAGTTCATTTGGGGCTCTAATTTATGAGTTATGATGCATTTTAAAATCAGTGAGGATTTATTTTATGAAGAGCTGGTGGCCTTAGTGCCTCCTGTTCCCAGCACTCCTCTTTTCCCTGCAGGCTGCACTAGTTACTAGCTCCATTCAGTCTGAGTAAAGCAAAAGGCTAAGGAGCAAGCCTGGTAAGGCTGCAAGCTGATGTTTCTTTGCCTCTTTGCTCCAACTTTTCTTTTTCTGTTTATTAAAGTGGTTTATTAACATGGGAGCTGTGCCTGGCTGGAGGAGGGCAGCAGGGGCAGAGGGAGACCCAGGCAGTACCAGCAGCAACACTGGATGTTTGGTTAAAAATGCCAAGTTAGAAACAGATCTTAACACTGTAAATGAAAACAAATCATTGTGGCCTTCCCTTAGTTTCCACCTGGACTAGTTACAAAAGAACCAAGCAGACATTTGATGGGCTAAAGAACCTCTGGCCAAATGACAGGTAGGAAGAGTGGCTGTGTGGCTGGCTAATGACCTAATGACTTGGACAGCAGCTGCTGCAGAGATGTGGGAAGCAGCTTGAGTTGCCCCTGCCCACATTCCTTCAAAACTGGATTCTTCTTGACATAACAACAAATGATGAGCATGTAAGGGAGTTTTGCCAGGAATTGCAAGCAAAGGATTTTATTAAATTCTCTTAATTTCACTATGTTATTACTCTAAGAAAATCCATTTGGATTTCTTTATAGAAATTTCAGTTTAATGCAGTTATACTTTCCCATATGACATTTTGAGATAGTCCAAAATTTATTTCCATAATTTTTTTCATTACTTGTGTTCTTCTGCTGCTTCTTTCAAAGAAAGTCGTCACCTTTAAATGGGATAAGGATTTCATTAAAAATGACTTTTGCAGAGATCAAACCTTTTGCCTCGTAAAAAGGCTGTAGAAAACATTCACTAAATGATTAAAAGGTCTTTGAAAATGTAGCTCCAACAATCCAAACCAAATTAGCTACCGGTTAACATGATTATGGGCATTAAAAAGGGAGTATAAAGTGTGAAACCAGGAACTTTGGATGATGCAAGTTCATAAAAGGAAGCATCAAAGAAATCCAGAACTATGAAATGTTAACAAAATATTTGGAAACTGAAGGTAAGTTTGTACTGTAGGTGATTAGATTCATTTGAAAAATCTTTCAAGGAGATGCTCTGACTCAATTTTAATGAAAACACTTGCTTTGGTGGATTTAGTAAATTGCTATTTATTGGTAAGGAAACATGAAATGTCAGATGCTCAGACATGATAGAAAAGATCACCTTTCAAACACCCAGTGGAATTGCAGAGTAGCTGCTAGTCTGTTCTGTGGCAGTGCTGGGAAGTGATTGCTGTATTCCCAGATCTCATCAGGGTACTTTGAGTCATGCCACACACAAGTGAATTTCTCAATATACTTATGAGCTTTTCCAAACAGCCACATTCCTCTGGCTTTGGCAGTTCTCTAAGCCTCAGTTTAAACACCTCACAGACTCACAGAGCAGTTTGTGCTAAAGGGCTTTAATCACTTAAATCACAGATTATGTGGGCATGTTCAGCACTTAGCTGGGACTGCAATCCTGACAGTTCTTACTAGCTGTCATTGTGTTGAGCTCCCCATGTGCCAAACTATCCCATGGTAGCATCTCCAACTCTGCTGCAGCAGTGTGTGCTTGGGGCTGTGCATGTGCAGCAGCTCTGGCTTGCTGCAAGTCCTGGCTTTTCAGGGGGTATTTCCAAAGCAGGCTTCTTCCCTCTGGGCTTTCTGTGGACTTCCTCAGGATAATCATACAGACTAAGGCTGTGCTCACCTGCCCAGAGAGCCTGAGTGTCCCTGCCCAGGCTACAGGGTGCATGCTTGCATAGACAGCAAGGACAGATGGCATTCTCTGTTCCTTAGTTTTGCTTAAGAATTAAAGACAAGACAAGTGTCCTTTAGGAGCACTTGAGTCCAGCAGGGGACAAAATGTGCTAGGAGCCACTGCAGCCTCATGGCAGGTGAAATACTATTGGAGAGGTGAGATCTAAGCATTCCCTTCTCCTGATTATCTGCATCTCCTTCAGGCTGTTGGCTTTTGCAAAGCTGCTCTCAAGCACTTGAAGTGTAAGGAGATCCTGACAATGGCACAGAGATCTGCCCATCCTGCAGCTGATTGTCAGACAGGCATGTCACCACTGACTACTGCACAGGCTTAGTCCTCCTTTCTTTCATCCTCAGCTAATTAGCACTTCGATTACAGGAGTGGCTGCTGGCCATGACTTGCACTGCTGTTCCAGGTGCTGGACTTAGACCTCTGTAACAAGGGAAAGTGTGTGTTTCACCATGGAGCCTCCTCTGAAAAAGGCAGCTTTCACTGGCATGTGTTAAAAAACAATCAGTGTCCCTCTCACAATTCAGTACTGGCTGTTGTGTACAGTACAACCTGCATGGCTGAGCAGGGAGCTACTGCATAAACTGCAGCAGAAGAAGGAAATAGATAAAACATGGAAGGCGGGACAGGACCCTTGGGAAGGAAACAGGGGGGTTGTCAGGATGCAGGGATGCAACAAGGAGAGCCAAGGCCTCCCTTGAACTAAAGCTGGTGAGGGAGGTCAGGGACAACAAGAAAAGCTTCTGCAAGTGTGTTGGAGGCAGAAGGCAGCCTAGAGGCAATGTGGGCCCTGCTGGATGCAGTGGGTGCCCTGGTGATGGAGGACAGAGAGCAGGCTGAGTTACTGATGACACCTTTGCCTCGGTCTTTACTGCTAAGACAACTACCAGCAGTCCCAGGTCCCAGGTAAAAACAGTTATTAACTAAAACATAACCTTTCAAAATTTACTTTTCATTGGTATCTTAGCAGCAAAGTTAAAACTGTGAAATCTTTAGAATTATTATAAATGTGATGGTAAGAAAGGGCCATCTGTGAATAAAATGCTGAACTTTTTTATCAGCAAGTGCTACATAATCACATATTTTAAGAAAAATGTACTGTAAAAAGACACTCAGGCACAGCAGCTGATCAGTGAGCACTACTGAAGCTGGATGTTAAAAACAGAAAAAGGCACATGTGAAATATGAACATTTTGGGACCTAGAGGCAAGGTCAAATTGTCTTTAATGACTGCAACCATAAGAAGTCCTCAGCTGGCAGCCTCTGAGCAGTGAAATCTTCTGTGTCCTATTTCTTACCAGATCCTGTATATCCCACTTTGCTTGCAAGATAACCTCTGGTTATTGTGGTATGTTGTTTTGAGCACTGTCAACAATATGCACTCGCTTTAAGCATCTGTGCTGCTTGCCTCAATTTGCCATGAACTGCTCTCTTCAGGATCTTAATTCAATCTCTGTTGTTGAGTCTGTCATATAATTTGTAGAGTATTTTATTGAAAAAAAAAAAAAAAAATTAGTACCCATCTCAGGAAAAGAGAAAGGATCTAACCAACTGCCAGTTTTGCAGTATGTAACGTATTAAATACATCGTAAACTCCTTCTATTTCAGAAATAGTGCTTCAGGCTTTCTAAATGAAGAGTCAAAACTCTTCCAGTAGTCTTCATAGCTGCAATTTTGTCAGACTCCATAAAAGGAATATATTTTTCACAGTGTGAGTGGTGAAACACTGCAACAGGTTTCCCGGAAACATGGTAGAGGCCCTATACCTGAGAGCCCTTAACCCAAGAAATACTAACCCAGTGATCAGCCTAAGTATGTAGGAGAAGAGTTCTGTATTCCCTCCTACCAGATCAGTAGACTCAGAAGATGTGGAGAAACAGAATGAGATTCAAACTTCAGATGTCAAAAAAGCAAGGAGGTTTTCATAAGGACCCAGATGAGACTTCACAGTGATCTTTTCAATCCAGGAAACCAATGAAAGCTTTTAACAAAAGGAAGAATAATGGTCTGCATCCCTGCAAGGCCCCTGTAGGAAGAAAATAATCTTATTGAATGATCAAACCTGTGCTGGCAGATCTAAATCTTCTTCATTTAAAACCAGTCATTTCTGTTCCAAAGGAGACAAAGGAAAAAAAAAGGTTGTATTATGTCTATCTGAAATAAGAGGGAACAAAACTATCAGTCCATAGATAACTCCTATTCCTACCATAACCATCTTAAATAGATTGATTAGGAAGTATTCAAAACCTAAAGGAGTCTAGAATTGGGGAAGATTTAGGAGTTAGATAATAAAATAGCATTGTTACAGGTTACTTTTAAGCAAACAGTTTCCTGTGAGTTGAAACTCATTACCTGAAGTGATAGCAACCTAAGAAAATGGAAGATTTGTAATTTTTCACACTATGATGTTCCATGAAACATAGGCCAGCTTGAGTTTTCTGTCAGCTAAATGATCTTTAAATTCTGCTCCTTATTCTGATGTAAGGTTACAAATACCCCTATTTTCAATGGCTGGTCAGAGACACATGAGTAAGGGTAAGTTAAACTTACTGATGAGATAAAAAAAAAAAATAGCTATTCTATGTGCAAGGGAAATAATTAAAAAAACCCACCTTATTGTCTGTGTTTCTGGAAGATTTGTTTTCAGAATAGTGAATTAAGAGAAAATGTCACCATATTTGTTAAACTTTTTTTTTTTCTGAACAGTGTTTTTTTTATACATAAACCTATTTCAAGCTCTCTACCAGTTAAAAAAATTGGAGATGTAGCTGGGAATGCAGTTATCTCTTCACAGTGCAATAAAATAGAAGTTAAACAATAAGCAGTAGGTGCTGTCATCCATGTCTCAGAGGAGATCTGGATAAATGCACAAACAAATGATTACAGGGGGTGTCACTGCTATTTTTCAAGCTGTATTGCACTGAAAAATACACAGTGAAAAGAAAATAAATTATTCCCCTCTGTGATCTCCATAGTTGGCAGATATTTTGTTGATCTAGTACCAGTCAGACAAAAAAGGTCTTTGATCTTACATGAGCATGCGCCCAAAGGCCTTTAATCTGTCACAGTCATTGCCAACAGCATTTCCACTGACCTGGTAGAATCCTTAACTCTTTCTAGAGAAAGTTTTGTGACATCTCCTTCCTTCTCAGTAAATCTGATGGTCACCTAGTTGAGTTAATATTCTCAGGAGTAAAAGGGAAAAAAATGTTCTCCATTGTCTTTTAAATTGCAGATCGTGATGATGGCCATATGACATTTAATTAGCAAAATACTGGGTGGAATGCTTTTTGTAATTTAGCTTCTGACCTTTTTATTGCAAGAGCCAGTGATGTGTAGGATAGTATGGCAATAAATATATCAGGACAGCAAGAAATAGAATAAATATTGCATTTTATACTTGTAAAGATTTACAAAAATGAATACATGGCAGAAATAAAACTTTATACTCCTGACTACCCTGAACGTTTTAGTGTCAGACATATTTATTTAGCAGTCAGATAATTACTATTTTTTTTTTTGGAGGCATTTGTACAAAAATAGGAAGAAATTCTGTATCATTTAATATGTTTATATTGATAGAAAAGCTCTCAAAGAGGAAGATTAGGCATTGTTACTCTTTGTTAAGTGGCCAGAGTTCACTAAAACTAAACAGTGATGAAAAGATATTTGCTTATAAATATTCTAAGGCTTTCATGAAGAAAAATTCAGATGTATTCTCTCTCCTTATAGATTTATGTGAAAATCTTTCTGCAGCATAAACAGCCTAGGCACAGAATGACTTATTTTGACCACTACCCTCAGCAACTTCGCATGCTGTGCAGACTGAGCTTCTGAAAGGTTCAGTGTTAGTTATTATGGAGACAGATGAGATTTGCAGGCAGCCTGCACTCCAGATAACCTTACAACAATGGCATGAGAGTCATGAAGCTGCTGGGTTTGTGCAGCCATTGAATTGGACGTGCAGATATCAGCATCATTCTGAGCTAAACTATACAGAAATTCAGGGCATTTTTATTCACAAGGCTAGGTATAAATTTCTGATGGTTCTGTAGATGGCAGTTCTCTCATAGGCTTGGTGCCAGAATGCTGCACCAGAGCAGAGTTGCACAAGTAGAGCATTCCCTCCCACAACTGCATGGTAAAAAGGGAAATGAGACATCCATAGGATTTAACAGGTGTGCTTCTCCTTATATTTTCATTACCATTGTGAGTATGTAGAGGCAGATACTGCAAGGGAAATAAATGTTCTTTCCGTGCACTTGCCATTTTCACAGCTATGGATGACCTTTCTGTGCCTTCAGTTAACGTTTGCAGATCACCTTGCCCTCAGTTGTCTTATGACAAAATAAGACCCCCATAGCCAAGTGATAAATCTAAGCACAGGAGCATCTGCTTAACTGGTGGCTGGTGTTGTAAACTCCAGTGTGTCCTCGTGTCTGTGAGTCCAGCTGTGTGAGAGCCAGAGCACAGCCCCTGGTGAGTGGCAGACCCCCAGAGAGCACTGAAAGCACTGGGGACTGGAAGCTTGCTTGGAGAGATGGCCCTGGATGAGCAGAGAGGAGAATGTGTGCAGATATTCACTGTGGGAAACTGTGCCACTCCGTGTGCTCTTCACAGCACAAAAGATGTGAGAATCAGTGACAGATTTCAAGGGGAAGAAGTAATTTTTTTTTTTTTACAAAGTCTGTTAGGATTCTAAATTTCCCATAAGAGCAAGAACAGAAGTAAGTACAAAGTCTCATGCTGGAATATATGTTTCTGTTCCCAGGAGCCAGAAAGGTAAAATCAGCTGGATCAAGAAGATTGAGTGACTCACTTGAAGAACTAATGGTAGGTTTTCCTTAAATGACAAGTAATGAGAGCTCTTTGAACTTAAAACTATAGTGAGTCTGATATGAAAACCCCCACACTTTTAAACCTGTGTCAATCATCCTAGTCAGTGCCTTATAAGAAAAACAGAGAACTGTATTTCCCTCAGTCAGATTCTTGCTTATTAACAGTAAAGACAAGCAGTCTCCACTAGAACTGACTATGGTTCCAATAACTATAATTTTTCATCCTGAAATAATTAGAGGATCAGTAACTCATCTGTTTTCTTTAAAGAAATACAGTTTTATCATTAATGCAACATACACATCCTCTGTTTTAAATTGATTTTTGAAATGACTTAATTTATTACTTTTTTTGTGAGCTCTGAGGATAATGTCATGGGGTTTTATTCTACAATTCTCATTTTCTTCTCTGCTCAGTCCTTCAGATTCTATCTGGCCTACTTGCTATTGTGTGATACAAATTGCTTTGAAACTTGACAGAGAATCCACCTTCTTCTATCCTTTCCTAAAGAAAATCTGAGGCATTTGAAAACATGAAGGCCTTGCACACAGGTCTTACCTCCAGTTTGTAGTAATTTGAACCAGATAGATTAGCCAAGCTGTTCACATGTGACAAAGTCAGTGTCAGATTTGATGTTAATGTACAGAATGATTCTATGATGTGCAATGTTTGTTGTAGACAAAGCAGATGCAGAGTATGACAACAACATCCATGGTATGTTGAGATGCCTTAAGCTGGATGTTCTACAGCTCGTTTCCCCTAAGTTGATTTTTGTTTAAGGATCATGGGAATAGAGAAAAATGTCCTAAAAATTATGCACTCAAGAGTAAGCTGTCCTGTGGTGTCTTTCTTTTGCATCACCTTCTATAATGTTATCGTTGCTACTTGAATGTTATGTAGCATTTATCATTTCTTATCATATTGCTTTTTAATTTATTTTAATTTTAATTATAATAAAATATTTTTAGCAGTATTAGGTGTATAGTTGGATAATCTGGACTTCAATCTTTTGTCAAGTATTTCAGCTGAAGCCAAATCCAGTTTCAAAGGGTGCTTTTTTATCTTTTTTTTGCCAGAGATCTGAATTAGACTTTATTTTAAAGATTTATTTTAAATTATGATTATTTTCTACATGTTCTGTGAGTTGTAGATAACAGGACTCTAAAGAATCTTATCCTTTTTTTTTTAATGATAACAAAAATTATTATTCTGATATTAATTTTATTCCTTGGAAATCTTATTTCTAATTTATTTATATGAATTGATTTATTTCCTTTTATCTTTGTTCTTCATATCTTCAGTGGCTATGCTGTTACCTCTGTCCCACTCAAACAGAACCATGCAGTTGGGTCCTTGTCTACGCCCACCCGCTGGTGGTTAATGTACTGTGTGATTCTGGTACGAACTGAGAAAGCAAGGGAAACACAGATGAAGGGCAGGCTTACACTTCACTCTAGAGAGGGGTCAGTGCCAGTCAGGCTGGTAGTGCCCTCGGGACTGAACGACAGCAGCAGCATGAGTGTTGTGCTTCCCAGGGGCATGGTGCTGGCAGCAACCGACCCGGGCATCTTGGTGTGCAAGGGCTCTTTACACAGCATGTATTTGTGTTTGCTAGAAATTAACCAGCTATCCTTTCACTATCAGACCATCTTCACTGTTAGCAATGAGAGGTACAATCAGCTGTCAGGACCGACACTCCAGAAAGGTCCAGGAGTGTGGTGAGCCTGGTGCTGTATCTGCCCGTCCTGGCAGACATCCGAAAGTCTCAGATGGGTTCAGACACCTATGTTCACATAGCTGAATGGATCTCAGTGGTGTCTGGAAAGCTACTTAGTTGACCAAATGCTGATGTCTATTTTAGGATGAGCTGCACAGTTCTGTGCTTGGATTTAGCTGTTCACAGTTAGATGCTTAGTGCCATTTTTAGATGTCCTAGTGTGTCTGTGGCACTGGCAGATATGATATAACATATCACTTCAGCTCTTCTGTAGTGACAGCTGGAGCTCAGATTATATACTTTACAGCATCTCAACTGGTACTACATGCCTACATTTAGACAACCAAGTCAATCTGCTAGTTCTCATGGCATACCAGAATTATCACTGTATTTGTCTCTTCTGGATCAGTTTTCCTAAGCAAAGTGATGTTCCTGCATATCTGATCTTGGCAAGAGGTCAAGTGAAAGAAAGGAATATATTCTGTCAAAAGAAAATTCCCTACTGGTGGGCTACACTGGGAAAGAAACTGCACAATAATTTGTGCCACAAGTTACAGGGCTCTTTGAAACAAAGAAATACAATATACCAACGATTAAAAAAATGAGTAAAATTAACTGGTAAAAATAAACATCCCATGGAGAGATTACTTAAAAATGTAATAAAATCTCCAGAAGTTGATATTTTTACAGACAGAGCTTTCTTCCTTCTGAAAGACAGATTTGTATCTAATCAGATTTAACTCAAGTAAAAGATGGAAGTACTGTAAAGAGCTCCATGACCTTTGCATTGGCAAAGCCAGATTAGGTAATCATAAGTGATTCCTTGTGTCCATAAAAGCTTTCTGTTAATCTACTGGAGATAAAGTTATACTGTAGAAGCCTGTATCTGTAATAGAAATTCTAATCACTGTAAAATTGGATTGTTCCCCTGGGGAAAGAAGAACCTTTTTTCCTGAGGGAAGCCTTGCAATGGGAGGTGTGTAATTTCACTACCTACTGAAGACACAATTTATTTTCAGCAAATGGGATGAGTCTGGATCTTACTGTGATGATACTTCTCCTAAGAGGACCAGCAGTACTTTCATTTTTAAATTGCTAAAGCTTGTGTAGGTTGTCTATTCAACAGGTTGAAACTGGCATAACTCTCTCCACACAAACTGGTGTGTAGCAAATGATCAAACTAATTAAGCCTTTTTTTTTTTTTTTTTTTTAATTTAAAGCTGTACTCCTGAGAATGAAATATCTAACTGTTCAATCTAAATGTCGCATTTAGTTGAGGTGCATTTTCTACCTTTAATACAGATCTGTAAATTTACCATACATTCTTACATTAGGATGTCAACAGAAACCAGCTCTGTCCATTCATGGAACAGACAAAAAACAAAATATCTCACAGTATTTTCCAAGCACCTCAAGTAAGTGAGTCATTTTAGTCAACAGCTGAAAAGAAAAGCAGTAGTGTTTATTGCTCAGATGAATTTTTTGAAGGGAGATTATCAGCCTTGGTCCAAGTATTTTAATTTCACCCAGCATTAGAGCACAGAGCCACGTTAAAGCGAGCCGTGGTGCTGGGTTATTGTGCACTGCAACACAAACTATTGCCAAGTCTAGCTGTGAGTCTGGGGTGGTGCTGTATGGCAACACAGGCTCCAGGTCTGCTGAGCAGTTGTGAGTCTGGGGTGGTGCTGTATGGCAACACAGGCTCCAGGTCTGCTGAGCAGTTGTGATCACTGCATTCCTCTACAGCTGAGAGATGCAGATCACCTTCTGTTAGCAGGTTAAAAAAAGATGTGATCATTTCTGTCTCCTGCTTTTGTTCAGCCTGGGGGATTCAGTATCACAACCAGATTCAGCTACTAAACACAAACCTTCTGTTTATCACTCTCTGCTGGACTTGCTCAAGTTTTCCTATGGGTTTGGTTTTTTTTTTGTACTCTGACTAAACCTGTGTGAAATATTCCTGACCCAGGCTAACAAGTGCTGAGTAAAGGAGAACAATCACTGCCCTCTATCCACAGATTACATTTATGTTGATGCAGCCCATTAATCTCTGAGGATGCACTGCTGCCAGGGTTTGAGGATACCCAAAAAGGACCTCTAAGCCTTTTCTAGTAGAACTGCCACCCATCAAGGCAATCATCACCATCCTGTGTCAATATGGGGCTGGCACATGCAGGTACAGGGCTATTTATTTGCTTATCCTGTAGCTCCCATTGTCTCATTGCACTGACCTGCTTAGGTCCCTCTGCATGGCAGCTGAAACTTCATCCACGATGGGTGCACATGCACATACAGACACATAAACATGTTTGTTTGCTTTCCCTAAGGAAAAATAAAATGTACACTTGTAATTCTGTCAGATTTTTAAACTGTATGTCCTTTCTAGGTGCACATATACTGATAAGGTGCTTGGAACTGTTGTGAAAATTCACCTTAGTTCTTAAAATCTGTTGACTAATGACGTTGAGTATTAACCTTTTAGGAGGGCAAGAACATCTTGTATTGAATAATTTAATTATTTCTATTAAGATTCTACAATGTAATGAGAATCTGCTGTAAGCTAAAATCAGTGTCATCCTGTTCTGCTCTTGAAGACCAGAACTCATTCAAAAAAAATCCATGATATCTTTTTTCTCTGCAGATGTTTGTCACAATCTTGCAAAGCTAATGTCTCAGCTCATGCTTTCATGTTTTCTGTACCCTTGATGATGCAAAAATAATCGATTTATTCACTAAGTTTGCATAAGTTTAATTAATCATGATGTAGGAAATAATTCTATTATGATACACAGTGTTGTAATGATATGAGTCACGAAGTGCTAGTGAGGAATCTTTCTTAATTTCCTGTCTGTTTCTCTGTGCTATGGACCAAGGCTACCAAAAGCCCCTCTAACTTTGGATGTTTCAGTGGATTTGATATACTGGTGCATATACTTAGTTACATCATGCTTCAATAGATTTGATGACAAGGAAGACAATCAGAAGTATCTAAAGAAAGCTCTTCTGATTCTGCATATCTGCCATGAATTAGGGCTGTAATTACAGCAGGTGAGGGAGAAGGGCCAATAATGGAAGCTAAAAGGAACATTAACTTCCTTTCTCTCCATTAACATTGTATAATGTGTGTCTGTGCAATATCACAGGCAATCTACTATGCTTCTCCACGGTGCTCACACCTCCTTCGTAATCACTACTGCAACTGAGCTGAGCTCTGCAGCAAACAAGGCTCTGAACTGAAAACATGTAATACACAGAGACGTAAAATAGAACTTTTGGTGCAGTTAAAATTCCAGTATTTTGTGAGTTTCTCATTCTACATAAAAACCCAACAAAAATTAAAAAGGAATGGGAGTTATTACATTACATTAAAAATGTCAAGTGTTGCCCTTAGACATTTCTTATATAAATATACATATACAATGAGGAATCCATTAAAATGATATTTATCATTGTGTAGATGTTTTACTGAACTTACTTGAAATGGAAGATTTTATTGTGGTCAAAAGGAAATGATGATATTGAAATTAGAATAGTAAACCAAAATACTTTTTAAGACTTCTTGATTAAAAAATATTATGAAAAAAGTATCATTATATTCCTGGGAAATATTTTTAATTTAACAAAACTCTTCTTGATAATAGGCAACTGTTCCATTCTTTTTTTCTGGAAAGAGCACTCATTCTTTCCCCATGGCCCCATCAAACTCTAACTACACTTTGGAACCTCCATTTGTTACTGGCCTGACCAAGAGGATTTAGTCCAAGTGTTCAATGAGCACTAAATTTGCAGCAATATATTAATATGCTCTAGCTCCATCTAGCTTCACTTTCAGGTTAACATTATCAGACAAAAAGTCAAAATGAGAACAGGGTGGGAGCTGTTTTGTCTGAGCTGATCACAGAGCAATTTCAGAAACAAATACTGTGACACAGTGAAACTTCAGAGGGAAGGTGCAACTCTTGTGCTGTGCTGTAAATTTCGACTCTGGGCCTCTAAATTCCTTTTCAGTAGCAGACCAAAATGCAATCTTATATTGCATCTTATATTACTATTACTTCTTATATAATTACTATATTTTAAGTTGCTTACATGAATTCTGATAGGCATACAAATGTTCTATTGTGCTGAAGCTCATACACAAATAACTAAAAGTTGTTTCACTCTTTCATGCATTTTATAATGCCATGGAAAAAGGTCCTCACCTTTCCTTCTGTAACCAGTGGAATTGTCTTCAGCAGGGCTAATCATGCCACACTGCACTGTGTCCATCAGCCTAGCTGCAGTGGAGCACCTTCTGCCATCCTGCTGATACAATCCAACTTAGTCACCTTATAATTGGGAGTAAATAGGAACCTTAATAATAAATAAATAAATATTAATTCATTAAATAGTAATTAAATAGTAACCTTATCATTGGGAGAATGACCTAGAGTGATCAACTAGGACCTGAGCAGGTGAGAGCTGATGCTGGCATTGTCAGATAAAGGCCTTCTAATAGCAGATCATAGTCTATTTTCCTTCTCCTTTTCTTAATTATTTAGAATTATTATAATATTCTAACTTTACAAACCATAGTTTGTCATCAACCAAATATGAAATAGGAGAACTTACAGAATTCTGCAGATAGTTGTGATTCAAGTAGTGAAGATCCTTCCATTGTTAATAGGTATCTATTTCCTATCAATAAATGTTGCCCTTTTATTCCCAAAGGAAATGAAGAACTGAATGGACAGGCAAATATTTAATCTGCCTCACAATGCCATAGAACTTGCAGACCCTTCCTTTATAAAAGAGCAGATCACTGGAACAGCCTTCCCTTTCATGACTTCACAGAACTTCTCTTCCCTTCACATGACTTCTCTTTTATTCATTATATTTTGAGATTCTGAATTGATCTCTGCTTCTGCTTGCATTTAATTTACATGGTTGAAGGGTAAAAGGGACTTTAGCAGAATTCAAAGCATGTCAGGGTATGCTGATGAAGGATGCTTGGCAAGTTGTTTTTCTTATTTTTCTGGATGCTCTGGAAAAATGAAACAAAACCACTGCAGTAAGTATAAAGTTATTATCTGAATCCTTGCAGTAAGGAAATGGAAGCACTGACAGTGGGAGCACTGATCATGTTAATGTGTTTACAGTTACATTTTGGGAATCCTTAAAGCACTCAGCTGATGAAAAGATGTAGGTTTAACTAGATGCAGGTGAGTGTGCTGTCATCCTTGTGGAATTTCAAAGGCAACAGAAGTCGGTGATAACACTAACAGATCCCACACAGGCACACACATGTATATGCATGTATCCTCATTTTAAGTTGCCTGTGTTGTAACTCATCCTGTGACTCCAGTTTTCCCCATAACTTCTGAAAATAAACAGCAATACATTATTTTCTACATGGACAAACGATGCTTGCAACAGTATTCAAAACTGTTGCAAGAAGATTTAAGGTAGTTTATTCTAAAAAAAAACCCCAAACAACAAACAAGCTTTGAACTGACATATTCTTGCACACATTCTGCAGTCCAAAACAAGTGATCAAAATTGAAACAGTTTTCAGAGAATTTTTTAAAATTTCTTTCTGTAATCCAATTTCAATTTCATAACTTACACTTTTAAAAAGAAAAAACTTCCAAACTGTGAATTAAAAAAAAATAGTATGATAGCTAATAGCTTTCTAATACACCATAATAATATAATAATCAG